>JANDKE010000106.1:13830-38669 GCA_027627275.1 Coprinellus aureogranulatus
TGCCNNATGATTCAGCCCTCTCCNTCATCGGNNANNCNCGNGCGCTGCGAACATCATGATAGTGAGCTCCGTAAGTTTCCCCACCACTTGACAACTCACCGTTCCTCAACCTTTTCCACCATCGCAATAGTGTTCGACGCTGTACCTTTGAACATAGCCAAGAGATCCCGGACAATCCGACCTTTTGCTAAGCCACCGGGATAGTTGTGCAGCCGGTCGAAGGACAGTGCATCATGAACGCTCCGGTTTCCATTACNGACACCGGTGAGAAAGCTCTGTGAGGGGATTTAGTAATGTATTGTGCAATACGGCTTGGGCGGCAGCCACATACCTTGACAGGACGGAAGCCCTGGTCTCGTAGCTGTTCGTTGGCTGTTGAGGCCTCTTCATCTGAACTTGAGCTGCTCGTTGCAAGCTCGACAAGCCTGAGCGTTGCGGCGGCATCACGGTACTCCCAGTCATGGGAGTAACGGCCGATATCCTCCTTTTTGACGAGGCAGATCGGACAAGGGCGCTCGTTGTTTGCGCCTCGGATACCTGCGATGACGGCCCTGGTGTATACTGATCAGTACCAAGCATGAATGAGAAAGAACTACCCACTGCTCCTCGTAGTCTGCAGAGAGCATAAGTACACAGGGAAACAAGCGGCGCTTGATGCCATCTCCGCAAACTACAGACCTTCNAAGCTTGGATGGGGTCTCAATACTTGCAAGCAAGTCACGGAAGCATTCGTGATACACTGCCTGCTTGTAGTCGACCCATTCGGCAGAGCTGCCCCCCGCAGGATTTTCAATCTGTTCAAAACAATTGAATGAACGCTGTATACTTTGCGCTTGTAACAATGTGGATATGATAGACCTACCACTGGTAGCCAGCCTACAATGCGGCCGCCTCCAAGGCCAGTGCNGTTGCGCAACTCCGTAGGGAGATTGGCAATANGCGCATAGATCGGATACCCTTTCGCAGTTCCAAACGATGACAAGTTAGTTTTGTCAGNGTAAAGAATAAGGCAGATCGGAACTCCCCCATCGGGAAGCTCAGCCTAGGCACAGTAACAGTTCAGACTTGTATTGGGCATGCAAACTCACAGAGTGCTTACCTGGATCTTCGCCCAGTCGTCAGCCGTCCATGGTTCATTGACAAAGCGCTCCCAGTCTTTCCCGTTGAATTTGAACAATTGACGTCCATCCCACTCAAACTGAGATGCCAAGTTGGGGTTCTGGACACAATCAAGGATCCATTTCATGAGTGGGCGCTTCCAAAATGTCGTGGGTGATCTCGTCTTCTTCAAAGGGGAGGGTAACAGGGGAGCTCTCGAACTGACCAATTGGTATTCATTACACAGATACATTACAAAACAGAAAGCAATAGCGACAACATACCGGCGTCACTAGATGTCTGGCCTCCTCCCAAGACGCCTGAAGACTACTGAAGTCTGTGAAAGTCAAGTTCTCTCCCCGATCTGCAGCCCGCCGCACAAGGGACAACAGGTTTGTGATCTCCTCCTTCGACATGGACGATTTGAACACCAATTCAGCGAAGTCGAAGTCGAGTCGAGTCTTGAATGGGTGATACGGAGGGTGTGTGCTCGTCTCTGACGTGATGGTATGGGTCGTCTTTTGTTTCTGGCGCCGGGTGTTGTACTCGTCGAGGCTCATCACCTCTGCGGGGCGCTTCAGCTTTGGGTGCCATTCTGTGCGGATACTATTCAGGGAGACGCCTTGCGTTGGCATACCGAGTCCAGGCCCTGGCCCAGCAAGTGTTGTGTGGCCTGGTGAGAATCCTCCCCGTTCTCCTCGAACGCTTGTGGTATTCGATGTTAGAGGGTTGATGGGTTGGGTGTGAGGAGGATCGTGAGGCTGGGAAGTACTCTCTTCTAATCATTTGTTAGATATGCGCCAATTTATAAAAGAAGAAATCACAAACCACCACGAACTTGGCCTGCACTACGGCCGGCACCCTCCCACGGCTTGGGCGCTCTTCGAGGTGCGGGTTGCAACAGGAGCGGGTCCTAGGCATGAAAGATATGGATTGTGTGGATTGGCATATACTGAAGGACTCACTAATAGGGTCTTGAGCTAACCGGGTTGCCTCCTCACGCCTCCTCGCATCCGCCTGGCATTTCTTGAAATGGTTGGTGAGGTCATTCCTTCGTCTGAACGTGCGCGTGCACAGCGAGCAATCGAAATTCGATGGTTGCGAATCCTGCGCACTAGATGGGGTAGACATTATATTGGAATAGTGTAGGCGCCGAGTAGAGTACGGAACAACGAGAGCAAGGCGATCGAGGCGATAGCAGAAGGGTAAGAGGGGAGTGGCGTTCAAACGGCGTTACAACAGCAATTGAACATCACTTCCATAGTTGGAATTCACCCCGGCCGTTCGGAGGCGTTGCAACCAAAAATGGGAACGGCAATCAAACGGCAACGGGCCGCTCGTTGGAACGCCGATACCAACTTTGGGACATACATATCGGTTGCGATAAATGAAATATACGACACAGGGAAAGTGAGGGGTAGTGAGTAAGATGGAAGTAAACCAGTAGCAAGGTCGATTGTTTGATACAAATTCGCGAGGGCAACACGGGGGAAGGGCAGTCGAGAGCCACAAGAGGGAGCGAGGTCAGAGCGAGGCACTGTTAAGAGCATGAGATTGGTGGTGGCAAGATGATTGGGGCAAGGGTGCGAGAGTGCAACAAGGCTGGAGACTTCGGAAGCGGTATAGGAAGGCTGTCGGAGTCTCGGAGATGAGCGGTTTTGGGGATGGCGATGGAATACTTGAAAGGCTCGTATAAAACGTCGTTACGGGGTTGTATGGCTCTAAGAAAGCGGTCAGTGACTAACATTGCAGACCTAGAGCAGGCTGCACAAGGCAGCATGCGAGAACAGGGCAGCACGAGGTTGGACGTACCAATGATGACGTGGCGGTCGCCCAGTCGTGACTCCGAAGACGAGAGTGCACTATGGAGGCGAAATAGTAGTTGGAAAACACCACATATCTTGAAGGGAGCACAACGGGGGTGTTCAGGTCGCAAGTCGTAAGCGGTGGGGCGGAGCAGGGCGATGTGGGAGGAGGCAAGCCGTGCGGCCCAAAGGATTCCCACCATGACAGCCCACATCACGGTTTGTTACGGGCAAAAGACGTTTCATATACCTGTATTTTAGTACCAGAGTAAATGGGTCAGTAGTGCAGTGGTATTGCTCTCTGGAAGGCTTTTTGCGCGAAGTCCCGGGTTCGAGCCTGAGGCAGATGCGCCTTTTTCGCTCGTTATCTCACATCCAAGGACGGAATCCACGCGGAGGTTCCGACCTGGAATCCAAATGGTGCTCCTCTGGAATCCGCTTGGAAGGCAAGCTTTGTTGGCAGGCAGACCAACTGGCGGCACGGACTCCGACCGGATTCCACTTGCAAGGTATGGTGCCTTCTCTTAGGCAACTACCGTGTGGAACCTCCACAGGAGTCCGCGCGGAATCCGGCAATCCGAGCAGATTCCGCGCGGAACATGTGGGGGAGCGCAAAGTCCTCGCGATTGTGGCGGGATACAACCGTCGTTGCATCAATTGTTCTACCTGGGTCTTCCCCGAATGACTGCAATTGCAGTAGTCAATACTCACAGAATGAACCGCGTCGCAGTCGAGTACGACGAAGTCGTCGTTCCATGCCTTTTCTGGGATGTAGCAGTCTTCTCCGGGTGGGTGTCCAAGTTGGATCCGCACGCCAATCTCTTTCAGAGACGAACGTTCGAAAAACTCCCCGTTCCATCTCTGTGGGTGAATTAGCGTATCTCACAGGAAGAACTAGGGAGGAACACACCTGAATTCGATGAAATGGGTGTTTCTTGTGGTATACCCTCATGCATTCTGAGCACAGCAAACCACCATTATCGCAGCTCAGGCAGCGATAAGTCGGCGTACTAACGGTGCTGGAGCACGCCGCCGAATAGTGGGCTTGGCAGACGGACTGTGGGTTGCTACCTCTGCCTTCCAACGTAATTAAAATGCGGAGATAGGTGTCGATTTCATTGGTCCATTCTTGTAAAACCGTGTCCTGGTCCACAAAGATGTGAGTAGACAGTCGGCGGGAGAAGGTAACCACTCACGCCTTTTCCAGAGGTTCTGGGATTAACGGGCTCCTCTGGGTCACGGTCTGGAGGACGCAAGTCGTTTTCGACGAGACTGTTGACGTAGGCTTCGTCCCACCCATAGTCTTTCGCTCCTGAATACCAGCCATCGAGGATTTCTTCTGTCGACCTCGGGTCGTTCACTGGGACATTGGGTACGGCGACGCTGGATACACCTCGGGAGCTACACAACTTGAAGCCTCCTTGACCGTTTGCTTTGAGTTTCGTTTTCTGTAGCGTCCGAGCGACTGCTGCAGAATTATCGAGTTTAGGCTGGGCGCAGGAACCGGGAGTGTACGACGAGCCCTTTAGTTTGGGCTTCTTCTGACTCTTCACCTTCGATGTGGACGCCCGCATTATGATGGACGGGGTCTTGGACAGGGTCTCGGACCTATGCGACAGAGGTCAATTCCTATATAAATAGGACCAAATGTGCAAGGTCGTACCTATCTCCCTCTTACCCCAGCCTTTCCCTCCCATGGGCCGTCGAGCGAAGTATCTCACACTCGAGGATAAACGCCGAGGAGAACGAGAGAGACGGGCTCTTAGATCATCGGCTCCTGGGTAAGCCTAGTCCCTATAAAGCATTGTGTCACCCAAGTGACAGACAGAAGCCAGCTAGACAAACGAAGAGCCGAAAGTCGCCGGTCGTATCACAAAAAGAGGGCGCTACAACTCCACCAAGATCATGCCAGACTCGAATCCATGAAGTCGCTCGCAGACGCGAAGATGTCGAAGCCAGACTATCACTGGTTGTTCCGCCAGTTCTTTGAAGGGCGTACGACTTGGGAGTTCGGCGCAATTGAGATGGAAGAGAAAGATTTCGAATCCCTCACCCGTTTACCGCCGTACCCAACGTCCATTACAATGGCAGACGGCTTCCTGGAAGACTGGGAATCCATCGAGGCTGCAATTCACGGATTCCTGCACCGGACTCATGCCTCTCAATGTGAAGAACTGATAAAGAGCGCTCGTCAACATCGGAGGATCGAAACCATGGACGCGCTCCTGAAGAGGAATAGGGAGCTCACCTTTGAACTGGAGCAACTGTCGCGCCACCACGAAATCTACGACAGGACTGGGCAATGGGCTGAAAGCGATGTGGCATTTCAAAACAAGAAGTGGAGGGCACAGCTCATGATATACAATGTCCAAGAAATAGAGGCGCTGGAAAAGGGGGTCGACATATTGGTACATACATTGTCCGAAAGGTTGTGGTCCCTAGGAAGACCATACTAGCCAAGATGATTCGTATGCCCACTAGTTCCTGCTCCTTAACCACTGGATCCAATGGCACGTGCAGTTGACATTTGGGCAACGGACAAGGTCGAAGTTCGGGTCCAGCCTGTCCCATAGTTCGTCGACGAGTCGGAAAATCGCCCTGTGTGCCGCGATGGGGCAGACCAAGAACCCGTTAGGAGGGACGGGGGCGAGGTTGGATGAAGCGGCGGCGATAGCAAGACTGAGAAGCTGGGAGACGGTCATGACACTAGAGGGTCCGGCGGCAGGAGTAAGGTTGGAGGAGACGGAGGTTGCAGCGATATTGGTTGGGCCAGGAGCGGGGAAGACGTGGGAGGGTCCTGTGACGGCGTTGGAAAGTCCACCGATAGGGACAAGGTTGGACGTGCCCGGGGTAGCGACTATATTGGAGGGACCACCTGAAGCAGCAGACGTGGAGGGACCGGAGACGCCGGAGGAAGCAGGGATAGGAGCAGTGGTCCTCATAGACACACTGCTTCCACTTGTAGACTGCTGAACTGAGGTTGAGCGGCGAGCCAAACGAGGTCGTCCGGCGTCAGGCGAAGTCGGTGTAGACGGTGGATGGCTGGGAGGCGTGTGGGAGAAGCTTGAGCTGGGGCCGTCATAGTGGAGAGGGTTAAACCGACGAGGCGCTCGGCTCTGGCTCCGGTTGGTTGATAGAGGGGACTGGACCCTTTGAGGTAGACGAGCTGGAGCTAGAGATGGAGCTAAGGGAGGAGGAGGAGGAATAGGAGGAAAAGAAACGGAGAGAACGGGGTGAGGTGGGGAGGTAGAAGGAGTGGGACAGGGAGGAGGTGGTGGTGGTGAGGTGGCGAGGGCAGACGAAGAGACGAAACGACGACAACGACGAGGATGGGAGGGGAAGAGGAGGGGAGGTAGGATGAAGAGGAGAAAGGGCTACTCACACATCATACGCACTCGTCCTCTTATTCGGGTTATCCGGCTTAGGCGGGGGCGCACGACGTCTCTGCGCACCGTTGTCGTCCCCATAATACGAGTCGGGCTCGTCCGTTGCGAAGGGAGGCTTGCCGGCGAGTGGGGGTGCCATTCCTTCCAAGTGTCTATGATAGATGGTATTATTTTCGGGAAAACGTCGTTATACGTGTCCGTTGGAATCAGTCTTAGTGTAGCTTGTGTGGTGTTGGTGGCTGGTGTGAAAGACAGGCGGGGACGAAAGAGTGGATGCAAGCGGAGTGGCTTGCGTGTGTTGCAGTCGTTGCGTTGCGTCGCTGCGTGTGTTGAAGTGTCAGGCAGACAGGGGTGTCGGTATCGGTGTCGGTGCTGGCGTCGGTATTCGGTTCGTCGAGGATGCACCAACCTGAGGTAAGGGAAGGGTGAATACGAGCGAGTGGAAGGCTGCCTGTCCTTCAATCAACGAGCGTAGTGAGAGAGATGGAAAAGAAGGAAGAAGCGAGGGCGTGTGGGGCTGGACGACGACCGACGAAGCGTGCGCGCGTGGGTGCGGATGGCGGAGTGTCGGGTTGTCAGGGCACGCTGATCAGCTTCCGCTCCTCCTCTTCTTGCACTCCGGACGTTACGACAGACAATGACAGTAAAGAGCGTGGGGGATAGCTTGGAATAAGTTAGCGGGGACGGAGCCTGCAGAGACAGAGATGATGAGAGATGAGAGAAGGAAGGAAAAAGCAGAACAAGAAGGACGCTCGCCCGGAATGGACTGTACCCGGCGATCAATTCCATCAATTCCTCGGATTTGCCCAGTGTTTTTTTTTATCTCCACGCTCCTCCGAGTCCCCTCTCCATCCCAACCAACCAACCTTTCCTCGCTCTCCGTTCAGCGACAACGACAGAGCGACGAGGGACGGGGATCCCACCCGTCCCCCCGTCCGTCTTCTCGTTGGCTCAGCAGCATTGTACCCGCCCCATCACCGGCCAAGACGCTTGGACTCTCCCTCTCCCTCTCACACAACCGCTTTACGCCCTCTAGATGTGTTTCAACCGTCGTCCCACCCATCTTGAGTTGGCTTCCAGGCGCCTAACCGCCTGCGCGTGAGCTAGGTGTAACGACGATCATCCCTACTCGTACTACCAACTGGCAGCACTGTGTCTATCTCCCTGATCATCCGACGCATGTGCTCCTTGATTATCTGCGCTGGAATGCCGTGAGCGTACACGGAACTGCCCTGACCCCGAGCACTTGGATGTGGGTGCTCTCGTACTACCTTCGTATCTGGAATATTCGAACGGACGCCAAAACGTACTCTCTTGCTCTCCTGACTCTCCTCTGTGAATTGCCAGCCTTCCGAAGCGGCGATGGATGGGAAAACCTGAAGGTCGTCTCTTGGCGTGGGTTTCCAAAACACGGCATATTTGCTACGCGCTGTTCTTTCCTTCCCTCGACAACATCCTACCTGCTCTCTGCTCTCCGCCGTTCTCTCGTTTCTGCAGCTTTGCCTAAATCCATTTCTGTGCACACCCACTAGATGCCTACAAGCAATGAAGCATTGAACAGAGGTCGAACCTTGGAACCCCTGGCAAGACACACCGCGGATCCCTTCGTAATAAAGACTACATACCCTAAGTACTCGTACTACCCAACGTAACGCTCATCGGCAGCTCGCTCTACCGCCTCTCCCTTCAGAGTCGACGACACTTCGCTCGTCGCTCCTCACAATGTTTGGCAACCCCATCTTAGGCGGTGCCTCTTCGCTGTTCCTCAGGCGCCTAATCGCAATACGGCATATCTGGCAAACTTGAACCCATCCCCGCCCTCCAAGGGAAAAGACAACACGGTTGCCTTACGATGTCTCTCACATTGACCAACACATTCACCTTCGCCCCTCCCAACTACTCAGCTAATTTGCTCCCTCCGTGGCTTTTACGGCATCCGTGTCAACCAGCTCTCCTTGTCCAACGATTCCCTTGGTCTCTCAGCCACACCGGCTCGAAGCTCCGACACTCTTCATTCATTCGTTATGACTCCGACTCCGACGCCAATGACAAGAACGACAATCCAATTCAGCCCGTCCTTATATTAATGAATTCAACGATCATTAATACAACACGTTCTATGAAAAACTGCGCTTTTTCATTGTCCTCGATCAAGCATACACCTCTGGCTGTGCATTTCGTTCCGGTGTGCCGATCGGGATTCGGGGTGTATGGGAGTGACGGTCCTGGGTGTGCTACCCTTGGACGAGATAGTAGGGGAAACTCTGGAGGTGGGGCTTGGGGAAGTGTGTCTTGTCGATGTCCTCTGGCGCGCATCTCTTCGATGGTCTTGGCTCCCTGTCTCTACGAATCGCGCAGATTGGGGTGGTGTATGAGCGTACGACGATCGTTTGACGAGTCTTCCCATGGCCCTTCGGATTACAAGTGCTGTCCCTCGAGCCACCACGACTCTAGACCCCGTTGGGCGGAAGCATCTATCCCACTCAGCTCTGTCGAATGGAGGTCCAGCACGCTTCAAAATAATTCTGCGTATTCCCGTACCTCCGAACGCGTATTCGAACGGATGGGCGCTAAAGGGCTCTACTTCTGAATCCCCGCTCTCCTCTGTGAGGTTTACGGTATTCCGGCGGGAACGGTGGTAGGGCGAAGCCTTGTCTTGTGGCACTCGGTGTGACTTTCGGTTCATCACAAGACGAACACCGTCGGACGCTACCTCAAAACGGACGAATGGGATACCCTGGTTTGTCCTCGGTCTGACAGCATTCATACTAGACACCTCATCCTAGAGACCTCCGTTCCATTGGCGATCCCGAATGCCTTTCATAACTGAAGTCCCCCTCGACGCTACCTTATAATACCTCCGTTTTGAAGACGAACAAGAGCGCCAAGCACTGCGAGCTCGATCAATCGACGAGCACATTCCACGGCCGACGTTAACCTTGACGCGTTATTCACGACAAAGCCCTTCCCGGACCTACCTATTCGAACTTCGCTCTGATAACAATGCTCTTGTTTGGATTGAATCGAGCCCTACCTCAAGCACCGGAAACTTACTGTCCGATCTTCGTTGCCCCAGTGGATCCAGAGGCTTTGCGTTTGCTAACGGTCGGAGATGAACTGCTCTGCTGAAGAGCCTGACCAGACGAAATTCAGCCACCGCAGTGACTAGCTGGGTCTATCTGCATTGAAAAATGGCCCTTTCTCTTCAACGACGACGTTGCCTGTCGTCGTTGCCTACTACTCGAGATAAGGAAGGCGAGCCTCCCCGAGCGCGGGGTACTTATGTAGAGCCTGGCAGTCGAGTTAACGTCTTCAGGTCCCCTCATCATGGACTTTGTGGAAGGCGATCAGTCTTTGAGCGTATACCCCTGTCGCGTCGATGCGACGAGGAACGAGAACTTTGGCGTCGAAGGGCAAGGTGTGCATGGGGATGGGCAGCCGTGTTCGATGAAGGGAGAGATGGAGAAGGAGAAGAGTGAGCACGACACTGGAAGGCGGAGTGTGAGCCGGAAGAGGTGGTTTTGGAGCCCTCGCCTTTCTCCTCTCGTCTCCGCAAGCAGGAGGGTTCCCCTTTCTCTCTTGATCCCGCCCCCGACTCTTCCACCCGCTACGCTTGGATGAGTTTACGTCCTTTAACGAGTGCTCTTTTAAGTGTACTTGACGGCTTCTTGGTTCGTGCTTCTGCGTAACACTTGAATGCCTTTTGATTGCCGCCGGATTCAGATGTCCTTCTCCCTCTCTCTGTCTCTTCGCCTTCCTCGGGTTATCCCGCATGTCTGATAGGGATTGTTCGTGAACCTGTCCAGTTCTTTACTACTGGACTCCTCTCGAGATTTACATAGATTCAAAGCCAATTTGTTTCCGTATGTGTAAATTCCCCTCGGTCTCTCGAGCCTCAGGTTTCGAAGTTCGATGTGAGCAACTGAAGGTGTAGTAGGTGTTAGTGGAACGGCCCTGACGAGGCGGACCACGTTCATTTTCCGATCTGTTAGTTGTTTTCAGATGGGATGAGCCCGCAGGGGGAGGGAGACGAGCGACCGCAAGGGGTATAAAGCTACGGAAAGAACATGCGAGGACGCTGCAATTCACTACAGTCAACCATCCCTCCTATCTCCCTCTTATCCCTCCTGATTTCATTTCTCTGCTTTGACCTTCCAGGATCACACTCGTTTCGACCTCCTCTTCGTTCTGGGCCTCGCCTTCGCTGAGTAACCTGGGGCTGAGCCTGGGCCACCTTGTTCTATTCTAACTTGAAGTACTATCTGAAGGTCCCTCTTCGATGGAAGGTTCGTATATGCCATAGGTCACTTTCCATGACTCTAGTGTCTCGTCATCACGACGAACCTCTCCCAATTGTCGCCACCTCCGGCCTTTAGCTATGAACAGGTGCAAAGGAGTTGGCACAGGATATCGTATACCTTTCAAGTATTTCAGAATGCCTTTCCTCCACACTCGACAAGCTGGGAGGCAGTGGTACCAGTGACACTAGGAAGAAGAGTTCCAGGAATTAGGAAGGAAAACGGAGCAATCGAAGAGTTTATAGCAACCTACTTTGCGGTGTACGACACTGAACATGTCTGACGCATTGCGAATGAGCCCATGCCCGAGAGGGTTAACAGGATCGCGTATCAGCTCGAACCACCAATCCACATCGCGCGGGTCGTATTGTCGGTTGCGATCTATCCAACGCCATGAATCAAAACAGAATGAGCGATCAAATTCTTGGAGATCAGGTGGTAGGAAGCCCTGGGGTCCTCTGTCTGTCCCAATATTCAGAATTACGATGGAGTCGGTGATCGACGAAGATACTCACTTTTCAAGACTTGATAGTAACGTTCACGGAGAAAATCTCCTGCTGCCCCCGCCTCCAAATGCAGTTTCCCACAGCGAACTTTGTCAATCAGGAAGTCAGCCAGGGACTTGTGGTAGAATGTGAATGCGGGTTGTCCGTTATTGTTGCTTAGGCCAACCAGTGCTGTCAACCTGCCCAGTACAACTTCTGTTTGTCCTGGGGAGGACTCCAGTATGGCCTTTTGATACCAGGCTTCTTTAGTGTGGACTTTTCCCCCCAGTCACAATGAGCGGTACATCCTGGAGGTACTTGATCACGCGAAGCCACTTTATGGACAAAGGAGGATCGGGACTGCTTTTCAATATCCCGCTATACAATGCGTCCAACACCGCAAACGGCCTGGAGCTCTTCACGCCCTGCCAATTCAAGACACGTTTCAGCTGCTCGTGGGGTGTTCCTGGCCCGCCTTCAATGTACCGAATGGCGACTTCAGCATAAATAAACTGCCCCGAAGCCTCTTGAGCGAGATAGCGGGGTGCGTCCTGACTCGAAACATTGAGATACCACTGTTCTGGTAAGTGGAGGTTACGACCGATTGTATCGAGCCTTGCGCGCAGGAAAATTCAATGTCGGCCGTTGCGTTAATGTGTCGTTGAGGAAAATGTGCTTGAATGCACTTGAAGAGAGGGAGGAAAAGAACTGCTGGATGGCGCGTTCGGGGGGATTGGCAATGATGATGCGGAAAGGGAAGGATGGGTCATTCGATGCGCGCACAAGACTCGAAATGATCTCGCGATGGTTGCTCTCCGTTGACCTTCTGCGGTATACCTCAACATCGTCTTCTATTCCAGGGTCTGCCTTGCATTCGTCAACTCCGTCAATAATAATGGTTTTGAAGGTGGACGATCGGATAGCGTCCTGGCCGACTTTCCGCAGCGGTTCGAGTATGAGAGTGTCAAGCTGTTCATCTAGGGTTTTGTCGAAGACGGATGGGCAGGCGTCGATGGCTCGCAAGATCTCTTCTCGTAGTCTGGGAATGTCGAGGTGTGTGAAGTGGTACGCAAGGGTGGGGAAGAGGTACCCCTTCAAATAGCGATCCGGTTAAGTTGCGACACCCCAAAAGAAAAAGCTGCCCGCAAGCCACTTCCGCGACTGGTGGTGGCAACTATCTGCAATTGAACCGGCGATGGCCGACTTGCCCGTCCCAGCAGGTCCAGTCAGCCATAAGACCTTCTCCTTCCCGTGGGCGATCCAGCTCAGCATGTCGTCCTGCACGGCCTTTCTCGTCCCCTCGTGACACTTAGGGGTGTACCACTGGCTTCTTTCCGCCGAATTGTGAGCGGCACCCTTGGAGATTCTCGACTCTAGCCCTAGATATCCGCCTCTCGTCAGTTCCACGGCGAAAGCGGTGAGGCAAGATATTCTGACCTTCCTGGGCGCGCTGAAGGCGGTCCTCCTTGCTCCCATTGTAGTTGTCGTAACACCTGCACATCGGGGTTTATCGGTATCTCTTCGCTCCGACTAATAGCTTAGGGTAGGACTCACTATAAGATGCATTATGCTGCGCACCCCCAGTATACGCGTTGTTGTTATTTACCCAAAAGTTGGGATGCTTGTCAGGGCGTCCTTCGACATTGTCCGTGCTACGGGGGTCTTTCTTCCCTTTTCAAACAGACGTAGAATGAGTGGTATCAGGTGGCCAGATGGACGACGTCGCCGGCGTTGACACTAAATTCAACACTCGTCATCCTGTGATCCAGTTGCTGTTAGTCCCGCCTACGATAGCCCACAGAGCTGAAGCGGACTCACCGCTATACCGCGACGGAGCCTGGGCCAAGTGCTCAACGCTCGATGCTTAATGCTCGATCGTCAAGGTGGGGCAAGCTGGGGAGGGAGGATAGCGCGAAGGAAGCCAATGGGCACAGGTTTGGGAGGGTCGATGAAGGAGGAAGGCAGAACGGGCTGTGTTTGAATTCATCTCTCGCCCGCTTGACACCCTAAATGAATACATGGGAGGAGCGTGTAGATTAGATAATCTCCAACATGAACTTGAAGATGGGCGCTTAAGATTCAAACGACGGTCTAATCGGCCGAGTTCAGATTGGATGGGCGGGAAGCGCAACGCGAGGTCGTAGCATTGGTCGCCACTGCGTCTATTCATCCGGCTTTCAGCATAAGGTCATGGAGATAGGTCGCTCATCCACGCACCCATTATTACTCAGTCAGCCGCACGGAAAGCCATACGGAGTACTTTTGCTTGAACAAGTCCGCCGGGCCACAATCTCACTTCCAAAAGAGCGGCGAGAGCTACGCCGGAGACTCTGTTGCCTGAGCTCTGTGGAATGCCAGAATCTCTCTCGTTTGAAGTCGGCGAGGACCGTCACTCCTTCAACTTCGTCATTCCGCCGGGAGGACGCGCCGGAGTATCAAGGCGATTGCTTCAAAGCCCTGGATCCATGAGAGCAGATAGTTTATATGCAAACGATTTGAAGCCTAGTTTCCGAGGGGAATGCACGACACGGGTGAGAGAAGGGAGGAAGTTGAACAAGACAGGCCCGGGGGCGCCGGCCAAATTGGTCACTAGAATCTAAAGTCCGCTAAGTCCGCTGACACCGCAATTCCAGCTGGTAGGCAGGCGAGCAATGGCGTAGCTATTGCGATACGCTAGCCGTAGGACAAGATAGCGTAGAGATAGGAATAGATGCCACGCGAGAGCGTGTTTGTTCGTGTGTGGATTGGACGCGCCAAACGCGCGTCCTCGCTCTTGTTGTCCCTTGTCTCCGGTCCCCCAAGTTGCGTGCATCCCCACACGCGCATATATCTCTCTAGAACGCTCAGTTCTCAGGAATTTTTGTCTTTGCTGCACACTATGCCGGGGACGAGGCCATCGGACGAAGAAATCGCCAAAATGAACGCGCAGCAGGTCGCTGAGGCCAATCAAGGGATCTCTGCCCGCAACGCGACGAGGCAGCTCCTGCGCCAACTCAAGACCAAGAACATCGCCATCCCGGCCGACCTGAGGGATGGACATGGATCAGATTCAGAGGATGAGTCCCTCATCCCAACTCCTGTTGCTGCTAATCCTCTAGCCGACCTTTTTGACACCTCGAAGTTGACTCCGGAGCAAACTCAGGAGTTCCTCAAGTACATGCAGTTCGACGAGTTCAGGGATCAGGTGAACAGATACAAAAGACCTGCCTCCCCGGGTCCCAAGGACGACGACCCAGCCGTTGTCATGGCGAAGAAATTCCGCAGGCCCCACCAGGAACCGGTAAGGCTTTCCTTGGGGGAGACTATTGCATTGACTCCGCCACCCGAAATAAACCTGCTTTACCACTCTGGGGCCCACGTTTCCATTGCCTTGTTTCTTCCCGCCAACGTGAAGCAGCTAGTGGCCAACGTGGCTAACTTCACGACAGGCAAGGCGAACTTGTGGGATCACACCACAAGTTCATTTAAGCAGGTGAAGGTAATCAATGCCTCGGACTCTCGACTTCGCCAGGAGTCCTCCCTCTCCTTTCCGGAATGGATGTCCTGCCATTCCGCGTTCACGTCCTGGGCCGAGAAGGTCGACCCCGAGCGCCAAGTTCTGGCCACCTTTCTCAAATCCCACCTCCCATTCTGCATCGAGAAGGCCTCGAGCGGCGATTGGGACTGGGAATACGTCCGTGACTTTGACATCACGGAGCGTACAGACTTCTCTTCTCGCCCTTTCATTTTTGACCCTGCCATTCAGTTCACCAAGTTTCATGTTCTGCATAACCAGTCCTTTCAGAACCGTAAAAGGACCTCTGCGGGCTCTAGCTCTAGCGCTCGTGGTGATCGCTATGATCGTGATCGTTACGATCGAGGCCCTGGCTCCTCTTCCTCTAACTCTGGCTTCTCTTCCGGCTCCGGTTTCTCCTCTAATTCCCGCTACAAGGATTCCTTTCGGGCCAGAGCGCCCAAAATGACACGGATAGACCCACTAACTGTCTCATCTGTGGCAGAACCTCGCACCGCATGCGCGAATGCAATGCCAAGACGACCATTGCCGGTAAACCGGTCGTTTGCGAGATCGTCCAAGGCGAGCAGGGTCGAGACAGTAGGCTCGTCCTCATTTCCTCCAGGAACCCCGTCTGCACGTCCTGGAACGCATTCGGCAAGTCGGTTCCCAAGTGCAGGGACCACAACAGAGCCGAGCATGTCTGCTCCTTGTGCGCCAAGGCCGACCACGCTGCCATCGCCTGCGGGAAAGACAATTAATTGTCTTCGTTCGCCCATTACAGGCGAGCTACTCCCGCCCCCTCTTCCTCCTAATCTTATTTCTTCTAATCCCGAGATCCTCAACCGCATTTGCACCCCGTATGATGCCGACGCCTTCGAGGCGATTTTCCGAGAGTTCCCTCAGCTTAGAGAGGAGAACCCTCACCTGATCCAAAAGCTCCGTGAGGGCTTCCCGATGGGAATCTTTCCCGAGCTCACCGAGACTAGAATCTTTCCGAACAACCCTTCCGTTTACGAACACATTGACTTTATAGATGAATACTTTGCAGAAGAAGTGGAAGCGGGTCGCATGAGCGGCCCTTACACAGCCGAAGAAGTGGAAGCGATCCTTGGAGGACCCTTCCAGTGTTCGCCGTTGTCAGTGGATGAGAAGGAGATAGATGGCAGCTTCGAGTACAAGCTGCGGATGTGTACCAACCTGTCGAAGGGCGACGCAAAAACCCCTTCCGTCAACTCATACTCCAACAAGGAGGACTTCCCCACCAACTATGACCCCGCCTCTCTCGTTGGTGACCTGGTGAGTCTTCACTCTTCCCTTCTTCCCCGAACGACCTCCCTTCAAAACCTTACTCTCCCGCACTACTTCGTCTGCCCGCTTGGGACCGTTTCTCCACTTGCTTCTTCTCACGCGCTTGGGGCTCTCATTTTCATTTCGCACTACTTTATTTATACGCTTCGGCGTTGGGTCTGGTACCCATCGGACTTGGTGTCCCTGTGCTGCGCTTGGTGCGCTGGGCTTGGTGCCCCCTGTGATGCGCTTGGTGCGCTGGGCTTGGTGCCCTTGTGTTGCGCTTGGTGCGCAGGGTCTAGTGACCCATGGGCTGTTGGAGGAATGTGCCCTCGCATGACGCTTTACGAGCTGTACGCCCTCAGGTTCGCTGTGGATGAGTGAGTGCTCGACCTTTTCGGCCTGTGAAGCACATATGAGCTGAGCTACGACAGGAGGGGCATAGAGCTTACGTTGGTAACGGGAACAGCCAGTACGTTCGATGCTCCTAGAGCCGCAGTTGTGAGGATAGCGGTGACAGTTGAAACCCGCATGCTGAGATGGCACTGGCTAAGGGTATTGGCCTCTACTCAAATCCGATGGTAGAGTGTGGTCTCCAACCCGAGCATACCTGCCCTTGAGGCGATAGTCGTAGGAGTGGAGAAGGGGTAGATGGAATTTTGTTGGCTCCCAAATTGGTGGCGTTGTGCTTTTATCATAGCCTTCAATCCATTCTGCTCACGGGGTATGTCCCGATGGACGCCACGCGAATCGGAGCTGGTCAGGAGTGCAGGCCCGCAGTGCAGTATGTCGCCAAGCATTCAGGAACAATGGTCCACAGATCCCAGACTGTCGATGAGGAATCTCAAATCCCAGACCCAGCAGCCATAGGTAGAGGATACAATCAGATGAGGGTAAGTAGCATCCAGCGGGTTCTCCGGCATCGAGAGAGAGGAATATTGTGCCCCAGATTTCTTGACAGTCTGAAAGGGAAAAAAACAAGCTACTGGAGATTCAGGCTTTTGGTGATCCCACCTCCCTGGCAATCGGGGTCTTGAAGGGTCACTAAAGTCGTGGTAGGGCGTAACAAGCGTCGAGTTCGAGTCAAGTTCGCTTCAGCGCCTGGACGGCAATTGCCGTGATCCCGGGCCGGGAAGGAACCGGCAGCCGAATTGCCGCTCAAGGCACAAAGAACGCTCTGTGCAGTGTAAGAGGTTGTTGTTCTAAGACCACCACCACGTCTTTCCCCCTTTCCCCTTTCTCTCTCCGGCTATGTCAAAACTAGAAGCAGAGGCTGCAGCGTTTAGGAGGCAGGCTCAAAGACAAAACTTCGAATCATGGCATTCGCACAAGCCACCAGTAGTGGCGAGCTCTTCCTCAGCTTCAGTGGCAGTAGCGGGAGGAGGAGATGACGCCTCTGGGTCATCGAAGAAGAACAAGAGGCCAAAGACCAGTATGCATGAGCCCAACCGTGTTGTGGGTCTTGGTATGAACATCTAGCCTCATTAGACATCGTCTACTCGCAACCGGCGGATACGGGGACAGGGACGAATGTGAATACGCAGTTGGTGTACGCGGTGAACTTCATGAAGGTGCGTCGTGCCACTCTCAGCTATAAGGAGAGGCTGATTTGGGTATGTAGGGCAAGCAAGGTCCAATGCGGATAGAGGACATTGCCCTCATGACGGACACGCCACTGGACACCGACCCTGTCCTCCGTGAAAAGTTTAGGATACACGATAAGATTCAGTACGACCCAAAAACAAAGCTCTTCTCTTACAAGGTTCGCTCCCGTTGATTACTCTCTCGCCTTACTGCACTCACATTCCGCCTTAGCACGACTTCACCTTTAGAAATAAAGCTGCACTATTGACGGAAATCCAACGGTCCACGAAGAAGGGTAGCGGCTTGTCCGTGCGTGTGCTGAAGGAGTCATGGAAGGAGGCGCCTCAGGCGATAGAGGAACTTGAGAAGGAAGGCGAGGTGCTAGTTACTCGGACACAGAAGGATGGACAGCTTCGGATGGTGTTCTGGAACGAGATCAAGCCGACGGACGAGGCTGGTGGGAAGCGGGTGGATCAAGGTGCGTCAAGTGCAGCCTTCTGCATCCGTATGGCTGACTCAATCATCACAGAATTCCTGGACCTGTGGCATGGGCTCAAGGTCCCGAATGAGGTCGACCTGCAGCGGGAGCTTGCAAACGAGGGTCTCCAGGTTACCTCGACGGAAGCTGCCCCTCCCAAAGCCACGAACGTCAAGAAAAAAGGGAAGAAAGGTGGTGCGCCTCGGCAGAGACAGGTCAGAATCACGAATACGCATTTGCGCAACACGGAGATCGACCTGTCGAAGGACTATGTTGCACCGGGGAAGTAGACTTCTCGTACCCTCCCTACACTGATAGCCCATGTATCATAGTACTAATTGTAATGACATTTTCATGAGCCGCCCACCACTTCGTCTTGTCTGCCTGGTCCTATGCTCCATAACCCATTCATGGCCTGGGTTCGTGAAGGATCCGTTGGCCCTCGAAGCGCGGCGTGCCCTGTTTTCCTGCCTGGCTTCCCTGTGAGCGCGGGGCTTGTAGATCGGAGTGAGCGAAAACCATGCAGTGAGATCGGCTAAACGTACCATGTCCATGTCCAACGGACCGTAGCTCTGTAGCTGACTCCAATATCGAGCGGTCTTCAGCTCAAGTGAATCTGCAACCCCATCTGCTTGACAACCTCCTCTAACCTCTGCTTCAACGCCTTGAAGTCTTCCATCGAAGGCCTCTGCGGCTTGCTCCTCTCCACTCCGCTCGCTGACATCCCCGCCAACATATCTTCCAGGCTCTCAATCTGATTCTTATCCTCCAACTCCTCCAAATCCATCACCAGCCCCTCGCCCTCCGCTTGCCTATGCTCCCTGGCGTGCGCTTCGGCCTCGAGATCCGGAGGGCAGATGTCCGAGAACCTGATCTCGGTGAGCTTTGAAGCGATGTCTCTGAGTTCACTTGCAGTTGATTCAGGGTAGGAGATGGATCCCTTGGAGAGGAGAGCGAGCAGCGCAGACGAAACCCCTCGCATCCGTCCAACTTCTCGACCTATTGGAGCGCCTGTGTCTGCGAAACCGGAGTCGAAGCCTTCTTGGAGCGCTCCTTCCTTCCCAGCTGTTATGCCTTCTCTGTAGCCTGCCTGATCTACCAAGAATGTTCCAGGAGATTGAAATATTGAAGGAAAGGAAAGTAGGTGGGGTTAGAGCTCGAAGACACTTGGATGGCATGGGGACCTCACATTCGTGAAATCGGATGCAATTTTTTGCCATTGGGCTTCGCCGTTGTAGGTCTCATTTGGCATTTCTTCGTCCCAGGGAGAGTCCATATTGTGCATAGAGAAAGTGTTTCTTTGAATGGGCGAAGTGAGAGTGGGAGGTGGTGGTACGGAAGAAAGAAACAAAGACTTAAGCAGGTAAGCCCCGGAGATCATGCCTGATTTGGTAGGCCGAGCTAAGCGCTCGTGACGCGCGCAGATGATCGCGAGCGCTTGCTACTGCGAGTCGGGCCTGGTTCAGGTCGGGGTCGGCGCTATCTCTCGGGGCCTTCAACTTACTGGCTGGTCTCTAAGTAAGTCCACCCCCTGATCGTTGTGGGTCTTTGAATTAAGGAGGGACAGTAGTGACATACTCGAACTTGTTTCACGTTCGCCCCAGCCTCCATTCATTGATAGAGAAGAATCAAGAAACGTTGGTATTGCGGAGAAGAACTCTGGGTCACAATTCAGGAGCTCTAACCCCCGTATCAACAGAACATCTAACTCTATAGATGCTGGGCATGCCGTGAAAGAACGTACAATCGCCAACTAGCGCCAAAGTGACTCTGGGGTGGCCTAGTCTAAGGCCCGCTGCGATCAAACACAAGTACTGGCGTAAACTCGCAGAAGCCTCTGTATAGTCGAAGTTCGATGGACACACTCCATCAGGATGCAGATTCTCTTTCCCTCGAAACCAATTCAGAGCAGAGCCATAACCCATCTGCTCGTCATGACTGCGAGAATACGAACCTGATATGAAATCTATAGGCGCTTCTCTTGAAGACGCTTCCTGTTGAACCTCTGCAAAGTATCTGTCAATCTCTTTCAGCCATTCTAACATGAGTACTTTACCATGCGTTGAGCACGGATAACTTATCCGTCGAGCGCCAGAGGTGCAGTGCGACAATAATCACATTGGCAGTCCAGGTGGAACCTATCAAGGTTTTCAGCGTGATTCGCCCCGCCTCGGTCGTGTCTACCGACCGTGTTGGGCTGGGCAGCGGAAGTGGGTGGTGCTCCTCGGTTAGAAGTCTACCGCCCTTCCAACCAAGCCAATACAGCACCAACGTTCTTTGTTCAAACTATCCATCACATAATGCACATATCATTGATATTGATCATTGCACCTCGAAATGGGTCTTCTGAACCTTAATCTGGAGAGACTCAATCACTTCTGAGCCATAGTAGTATCACAGCCTCTCGGATTCCTGGATGGTAGCCAGGCTCGAAGACTCACATGTCATGTATTCGGATGAGTGAACAATCGTTGACGGTTTCGCGATCGATGGTGTATGAAGGAGGGTTGGTTTTGCTATAAAACCTCTCAAGTTTGAGGTGCTCCTCATCATTGCCCGGAGCTCATACATCCTCCTCACATATCAGGTGAGCAACCCTCTTCTTCAAGCCCCTCTAAAAATCGAGTGCTTACTCTCTTCTGTAGAGATATTTGGCTGGCCCTTCGCATCTCAGGCTCAACACACATCCTTTGCATACACACTCCAGTCAGTCGCGTTGCTCGATGTCCTGATGGAACGTACTCACCCAAGCCTTCCTCAGTCAACACAACCCAAAACACAATATGCGTTTCTCCACTATCGCCGCTCTCGTCACCACCGCCATCCTCGGCGCCTCGAGCGTCATGGCCAACGTTGACGTGAGGACATCCCAACAGAATCATGCCGTCACATCTTCTAACGAGAACTCTCTTTCAGTTCGAAGGCGATTACACCCTCGCTACCCGCGAGTTCGACGATGAGCTTGAGCTCGTCGAACGAGGCCGTGGCGGAGGTTTCAGGGGTGGACGAGGAAGGGGACGCCGTGGTGGCTTCCGCCCTCCTTCTCCTCCCTCTGACGGTGGCGCAGAAGCCCGAGACTTCGACGAGGTTGACGAACTCCTTCCAGCCTAGCCTCCTTGCACCCCTTCCACTTACCTTTCCCCATCTTACCGCTTGTCGCCCACCACGCTACACAGGTGCGCATGCGTACCCTCGTCGGAGTCCCCATATACTTGAACATCCTCCATATACCTATCCATCCTTTGAAAATAGTAGCTCAAAGCTTTTCGGCGCCTAAAGACAACCGCTGACATCCGCTGACTACCGGCTACCTCGCTTCCTGTATAGGCGCCCACAAATCCGCTTCTCCCGGCTCGTGTCTCCTCATGTCCTGCCGCGTGGGTGATTGGCGGTTGCGTTAAGTGGTTGAAGTGGGCGGAAGAAGGTGGGAGGGGGTGTCATATGGGCTTCTTCTCGTGATTGTAGAGAGGGAGAGAGGTAAGGGTTTGAACTTTGGTCAGGGTCCTCTAGACCGGTGACCGGCGCTCTAACGAGGATCCTCCACCCTCACCCTCATTCTCCGCTGGTTACGAGTCTAAGGGTCCTCGACTTGGTCACTGGGTGAAGAAAAAAGGTACGACAAGGCGGTCACATCTACCCTGATATCCCGGGCTTTTCGAGTGGAATTGCGAAATAGAAATCGCTGCATGAGTTGTATTCGTTACGAGTGCAGTGGTAGATGAATAGGCAAGTGTAGGGTAGTAATAAGGGCTCGACGCAATTCATCTATTCAGTCAGACAATGTCGACGATCCAAAACCCCGAGTCAGTCCAATAGCCTCACTGGCATGGCTGATCAGCGCGTCCTGTTCTTGTTACCTGTTAAGCGTTCACCGTGTGTGTGTGTGTACAGAGACGGTGTCATACGAGAGGCTTCTTGTGACATAGCAGGGAGGTGAGTCAGGGATGTTCGTCCAGGGTCCCAATTTTTCTTCTTGGTCACCGGGTGCACCGTCACGTTCCCTACTTACAAGGGTACGACTCGGAAGAGGATGCATAATGTAATGTGGGCACGCCGCGGCCTATCGCAGTGCATTGGCGGTGTCCGTGAATTCCGGAAAGGGTTTTTGACGCAGGAATTTCTGATTCTGAAGGGAATCGTCCATGTTGCGCATCGGAACGGGGGTTTGAGCAGTGTTTCGGAGTCGAGGCCTTCCGTCATCGACGGTAGACCACAGCTCTATTAGGGGTACTACTTCAGCCTAACCACCAGATACGAACTTGAAACATTGAAGATACCATTCACTGTACTTCGCGGAACGTTCGGTCAGAGATTCAATTGCGAGGATCTCAAGTACCCGACGACAGTGCGTCGCCTCCACAGCACGCTCCCAGTTCCTGACGGATGACTACACTCTCGCACAAAATACACTCCTCTCTCCACTCACCCAACTTACCCGCCAAACTCTCCATCTTATCCTCCGATACTTAAGATCTGCGACGGCACAAGCCCCCGGATAAACGCCGGGGTAACCTTCCTTTCCCCTGCAATCCTCTGAGCCTTAGAGCACAAAGCCCTCAGCTGCGCAATGCTCGATGACAGGTACCGTGGCGAACCATGGAGCGCATGCGCTATTTTATCTCGCCAATAGATGGGCTTGGCCTTGAGGTCCACGACGTCCTGAGGAGACACGGGGTGTAGGATGGTTGTTCGTGCTGGATCATGGGGGACGGGTGATAGGTGAATGCGTCGGCAGGAGATTTGGGTAGAGATGAGGCAGCAGTGGTCGTCAGGCGGGGTGTATGGTGGGGGTAATCTTGGGCGCATAGCTGCACAGTGTAGGAGGTGGACAGTGTAGGAGGTGGATTGGGGTTGAGATCTTGAGACATGGATCGGAGGGCGCAAAAAGAAGGAATTGCTTCTAGCCGACTCGAACGACTGACCTCGTCATTACTAGTGACGCGCTCTACCAACTGAGCTAAGAAGGATCTATCTGTACGACGAAGAGAAGCCATTTCATTTCACGGCGTCCACGGCCGGGCAAAGGCAAAAGGCCAAAGCCCCGCCGAGCCATCAAACCTTATTCCGCTGCTGTACAGGACATCCCGAGCCGGGCCGAGCGCTCCTCGGAGGGGATCAACACAGGGAAACGCAAAAGGCTCTTCGTCGTCGTCGCCGCCAGCCAGCAAGATGGTCAACGTTCCCAAGTATGTCGAAACTATGGCTGTATTGTATGTCCGTGCTGACGATTTCACGATATCAGAACCCGAAGGACCTGTGAGTTACAACTTGAAGCCTAGGCGTGTAAAGGAGGAAAGAGATGTTGATTTTATTGGTGGCGGGATTGTGTAGATTGCAAGGGCAAAACCTGCAAGAAGCATACGTGCGTCGTTACAATCCTTCAAAGCTAGATGATGAAAGCTGAATTTGTGAATTGGTTCAATAGCCCACACAAGGTGACCCAGTACAAGAAGGGCAAGGACTCTCTCGCCGCCCAGGGAAAGCGTCGTTACGACCGCAAGCAGTCTGGTTATGGTGGTCAAACCAAGCCTGTCTTCCACAAGAAGGTGCGCCTTCCTCTTCCCCCCGCCTGGGTTCTATACGCTGCAGCTGACTGACATGTGGGATTGCTGTGTGTGTAATAGGCCAAGACCACCAAGAAGGTCGTCCTCCGATTGGAGTGCACCGTGTGCAAGTACAAGATGCAGATCTCTTTGAAGCGCTGCAAGCAGTACGTTCTCATTCTCCCTTCCCCCTTCCTCCCTTCCCTTTTATTTAAANACCCACCCCGCTAACCACCCCCAACCCTTTATCATTGTAGCTTCGAGCTCGGTGGTGAGAAGAAGACCAAGGGTGCTGCTCTTACTTTCGTGCGTTCCTCTCTCTTTTCGATGGAGGGTGGTTTGGGGCTGACAGCGCATGTAGTGATCGCCTCGTTCCCTTCTTCCTCTCATTATCATGTATTATGCGCTATGACGACGAAAACATCGAGCCATGCACCTTCCCACCGGATTACCCGCCCACTCATGATCTTCTTGAGAGTGTGTCCTGCGATCGAGTCATCCACCCGGTACCCACAAAATGAACCCTTCCGAGATGAGTTCAACGTCGAGTCAATTTGGCCCCTTTTTCTCGTTCCAATCCAATCTTTTTCATAGATCTGCATCCAGCGCAAAGTCAGTTTTCTATGACTCTTGACTCTTTTCTACGGAAGCGCTCTAGCACTCCATTCTTCTGCCTCATGTTCTGTTCTTCTCCGCCATTCGCGCTCTTATCGCACCCCCACATACTCCTAATCCTATTACACGCCCGTATAAGTCTATGCTGAACCGTTCGCCCGGGCGCAGCGCCCAAGCTTCCCTTCACGTACATCCATTAAAGTTGGGGCACATGACTCGACGGGAGGTTCTCTACTGCCTTCTACTGCGTGTCCGGCCTTCCTCTGACGTTTATTCCCATGGTGCGCTGTGCAGCGTGTGCAAAGGTATAAAGAAGGGGTGGGGCGTTAAGCGCCCGTCCGCTGTTCTTTCTTCCTCTCTTCCCCCACTGTCACCTTGCCCCCTCCTTTTCTTTCTAACAGCAACAGAAACAGCAAAAGCGGTATGGTATCAACGAAACAAGGCAAACCCAAGAAAGTCTGTGTCCTCTCTAACACTAAAGGAAAGTGCGTCGACATCAGCGAGGACTACAACCAAGAGAAAGAAAAAGACCCCACCTGAACCGAAAATGAAACTCGTAATCTCCCCCTCCCTCGACGGGTTCGACGCCGAACTCGAGCAACTCATCCCGCTCTTCGAGGCTCTCCAACCCGCCTCTGCCGACCTCGCCGACCCACACCTCGATCTGCTGACCTTCGCGTGTACGGCGCATTATTTCGGGGTCTTATATGAAGAGCGGGATAAAGAAGCGGAGGAGGCGGCTGAGAAGGCGAAGAGGAAAAGGG
>JANDKE010001060.1:3119-17169 GCA_027627275.1 Coprinellus aureogranulatus
CNNNATTNAGNAACCNTTCGNCAAATCGAANNNGAGATCGCNTACNNACNTCATACACGTTGAACTTGCTCGANGTGTCTTCNGCGTTGCCNTCGTTTTCTGGATGNCNGTGNTCCAANAAGAAGACGTTGGTTGTGAAGCCNCTNACNTCTGGNTANGACTTGACNATGTCNTTGTCGANCAGNTTCGGGTANAGTGTCNTCCTNTTGGCATTCCGTCAGAACNAGGTNGTAGGGACGTATNCNTGGGAATNGANGNTACCTGATNAGNTTNGANATTTCTGGNCTCATNCGCCTCTGNACATTGATCTGNGACATNGGGAAGCCGGANGANGANAGNCGCTCCATCANAGACATGTCGAATCGGTAGAGCTGGCNGCCGCGNGGGCTATCCATCGACAGGGCTGNGAGAANNAATCANTACAANANGTACANANTGAGGGCGTCNAGANANGCANACNATAGTTNTTGAGNGTNGGGCGAAGCTGTTGCGGGTCACCAATTAANATNANATGCTCGATAGANGNAACCAANCTCCCNAGGACATGNGCCTCNAGAACTTGACCAGCCTCTTCAACGAGAAGAANACGGGGTGANAGGCCCTNTAGNTNATNNNTTAGNATGACNNTCNCCGCNTNCGACTNCAGNAANGTATACCNTGAGNAGAGANNCGAGNTTCGCAGCACCTGTGGTAGTGCANCCAACNATATCNGTNTTCTTCAAGAGCTGTCGCTTGATCTAGGCAAGGNTGANAGCCATGAGNGNGNAATTCCNNTCNAAGNATGNNATNTCACCTCGTCNCGNCCTTCNTTGTATGTCTTCTGGGCNTCCTCATGCTTGCGTCGCAGAGCATCGAAGTCCTCCTGGTGGGTGGCAGATCTTCGAGTGATGANNTCCTGCTTCCAGTACTCGTGAAGCTTCTGCCTCTCAGNAACCGACATATCCCAGACACTTCCGTCTGCCAGCAGTACATCCAAGTCTCGGTCCTGATTGGGTATGCTTGGTACAGGTCCAAGATTGGCTTCCATGAAGAACTCNTCGACGTTCGATCGCAAAGTGTCAGCCANGGCCGNCTCCACTGTCGCAACNCTGTCAGACTCAGGNGTAGCCGCANGTGCCTTCGAGACAGCTGCAGNACTNTCTTCTTCCTGACAGACATTGCTCGCTGCTGCCGCTGTTGTAGTCTCAGATTTTGGCCAGGCGTTNGGCGACTCCCAAANCTCGGCAAAAGGTTCTACATCTGAGGCATCTTCATCCTCGGTAGAGTCTCCTCCTTCCACCTCAAGGCCTCCGAAGCGGTTGGGGCTGATGCTGGGGGACGACGTCTACTTCTGCTGGCTGGCNGACCTCANGAGCTCGAGAAGGGAANCGGGGATGGGATAGAAAGTGGACATCTTGACATTGGCGCCAAAAAGCGTACGTAGAAGTATCTTCCTCTTCTCGTTGGCCACGGGGACCAGCNACGGTCCATCCTTCCNGATCCTTCACNACCTCCNGGTGGAGCTGGGACACCCACTCAGGAGGTGATAGNATATACTCGAAGTGCTCGGGGTACTGTGTTTCGAGGTAGCGTATGACGTCGTCGGATGAAGCGTCCTTGCGCATGTATTCTTGCATGAACTGTGCGATTTCCTTCTCGGTTTCCTTGAGCTCTCGGTAATGACGCCCGAAGCTTCTGTCAAGGACAGACTTCCCTGCNACCTTTTCAAGGTTCTCGATTGAGAANGCGGAGATGCGCTCATCAGCCGANCTNCCACCCAGTCGAACGATCTTGTCGGTNATCTTCGCATCGAGTACNCCACANAGCATGTGGTCGAGTGCATGATTTGTGAAAGCAATCATGAGGACTGGCCTAACGGACTGCAGGAGNACCCTCAANAGTTCAATGCCAACAAATGACTACATGACCTGATCAGCAATGTTACAGAGCAAAGGTCTCAAAAACCGTCATACCTTGCCAGTACCAGGGGGTCTGAGGAGGTTTCATCNATCAATACAATGNCACCTGNGAGTGNTCNTTGAACTGCACTCACCCTTGAATCAATGCAACCTCGCGNGTCAGAGTGTCAACTACCGCATCTGCTTGGCTAGGGTCGAGGCGACTGCCCTTCAACGCTTCCCGAACATGAGCGACTGAGATGGGNTCNCCAACAGAGAGCTGAAGATCGGTGACCCCGCTCTCTGGCGAGAACATNGGCGCCAGCTGGTAGGTGAATCCNGGACGACGAGCATANCTCGGTGGCAAGACTGGGTTAGCNCTGAAGAAGTTTTCNGGTCGGTGCATTAGGTAAGGCTTGAATGGGAGTGACTCCGGCTCNACCCTGAGAGCCTCTAAGAAAGGGCGGATGGCTTCAAACATGACNGGCGANTCGACGAGAAGCCGGGTACNGTGCCAGGATCGCCGGTCTTCTTTGAGGACTTGNAGNATGCGAAGCTGAACTGAAGTGTCGAAGAAAACGATACGAGCGAAGACCCTATCTGCATTGGATTTGACGAAATCGGTGACCTCCTTGACCGAGGTTGCCAAGATACCGAGGTGGATGTCGATCTCACCAAACTCCTCCCAGACCAGCGCAATCAAACCACCTTGCATTAGACGCTTGCCACTCATACCTTCCCAAAAGGCTGNACGNTCTTNACCNTTNGGGGCACGGGCACGTCCTGGGGGAGCATCGAAGGAGACTTGAATCGAGATGCCCCTTCTGTCNGGGGTGAGCCCAAGNAATTCGACGTTGGTGTAAACGTTGAACATGACGTTCTCCTCGTGCGATACGAAGCCCTTGTATTTNCCTCCCCTCTTCTCNAGGATCGTNGNGAGCTGAGTCTTNTTCTTCTGCTTCCCGAGCAAGTCATTGNGAATGAGGTGGANGCTAGTCCGAAGTGGCGCACTGCANGGTNCTGNTAAGAGTTATGCCCCCAGGGAGAGTAAGGCTATACGCACGTCAATTCCTCCCGAAGGAGTCTAAACTGAATGTCAAGCANACGTTCCATNCTTTCTGTCGGNAGGTGATGNGGNGCTTCATANAAGTTGGCGGGTAGATAGGGTTCGATATTGCACAAGAGTTCCCTCTCGGTTGGAGCGATTCGGATTTCGCCAATGTCCTCNAAGTCGTTATCGTGGCGTGGGCCGTCATCCCTCAAGTTCCCGGGCCCTTGGCCATCGTGAAGGATGTGAAGGGCAGAAACNATGCCNTCATGAGACNCTCGATTNAATGCTTTCCCTTTGTCGCGNGTTCTNTGGGACGAGCGCTCTGCCTTGGCCTTCTCTCTATCGGTAATCGTAGTGAGGCGTTGAACCCTCTCGCGGAGGTGAGATATGAAGAANTCCCTTGCNCTCTCAGNAGAGGCCATAAATTTAGGGTCCACGAAAGTTGGAATCGTCGCCGATACTCGTAGCGCCCACATNTCCACCCATTGTGCTAGCAGTTCAACNATNGGAGTGAGCCGGGGATATGTGGATGTAGCATTCTTGAATCGTGTGAGGCACCTGGTGCGNGTCAATGCTGGGTNGANTAAAGGNTCAAAGCGAGTATTGTAGGGACTTACTCAAAGAAGACCGTAGTCAATGCGAAGAAGATTTGAGGCCCAGACAGCTTGTCTTGGTCAGCCCGAGCGGATGGGGGGTTGAACGATCCAACTTCCAGGGCTTTGCCAATACAGGTCTCCAGATGATTAGCGAAATGTTCGAAGTTATCGAGAATTCGCATATACAGNGCNCTTGGTGTNGCGTCNGTCAGNCGNAATCNGNANACNTGAAGNAATTTACNCTCACTGGACAAGGTGACTACGGGTGCTTTTGACGACGAAGTCCGCAGATAACANCTAAGGGTGTTGGNTCAGACCACAAGCNACNCTGNNTTCACGAGCGCGATANCGACATACCGAGAGCAGAGGAAAGTATCCACGCTGGAANGAGAGGATGGTTGGGCTCGTNCCGGCGTCGTAGGCCACCTGCGGCCAGAGAACGATGTCGTTGATGCGGAGAATACCGTTCCCCGATGCGANGGTATCGAGNAGTAGNTGGCCTTCTTCATCGGACTNCNNGGGCGCTTCAGNNTCAGCTAAGACNCAATAGTAAGGGGACATACCCAGTGCGTATTCGAACGATGGGCGCTCTGGAAAGGGACCCAGAACCCATAAACATTGAAGGTCTTCAAGAATCGGAAATCGCTGAAGAGGTACGGATTNAATACAGTCTTGATTTCNGCNGCNGAGAGNGGCCTGGCNGAAAGGGGTCGGAATANATCGTTATTGGTGATGTCGANATTNGCTATCCCTTGNGTTCCTAGTAAGGGCGCTGNNGGGGAGTNGGAAGANCTTGCTTGGTTGGAGTCNGAGACATCGGCATCGCGCTGGTGGCGATAGGTACANTGGTCGCCTTTNTTGCANCGGCCATGGACNAACCAGAACCTGCANGTCGATGNCCCCGATCGTTGGTGATCGCGTTTACGATTAGGAGATGTTGGAGNGGANNCTGGTCCACTGNAATTGCCANGNNTCACATCGTGGCTGAANCGGCAGTCNTCNCCNTGCCTGCAGCCNCGNGGTGANTGAAAGAAAGTGCAAGGCCTTCTCTTAGTTTGACTCATGGNGGGAGTAAAACTGGGAAGGATGGGANNNNACCCGACCCTAAGCAGTTCATTTATACAGCACTGCTCGAAGCACCACCAAATTTGGACAAACTCTTCAGGGCCGGGGGCGCTTATTACTCTTGCTCGTGCCTCGTGGACTTTTGTGGGTGCGGGTGCGCAGTAAGAGGCGTTGAAGGAACATTCCAGAAGTACACAGGACTTATTCGGTGCTCCTTATCCAGGGACCAGATAACCGGGGTTCTGTGCCATCTGTCTCGGCTTTGCTGTGGATGCTGGCCGTCCGACACCAATTCATCTTTGAGCGGCGTCACACTGCCGAGGACACGCTATCCTTCTCGCCAANATGTTAGCTTGGCCTTTTGAGGCGCTTGGGATGTGATATAGGCATTGCGGTTCGGCGATGGTGGTGGTCTGGAGGAAGGAAGNGTCGAGGCTCCGTGAGAAAGGCGCGTCGGGTGCGGCAATCATTTCGCGCCATCACGGCGCGACCTGCATGCTCACGTGAAATCGCACGTCCAAGCAGTTGCGTCAATCGCCCCTTCCTCATCTATCCTCCTCATTGACAACCTATCTCGCCCATTTCATCTTGTGTACGCTCAGCTTTGCCCTCAANCTNNTNNANNNTGCGTCTGAAGCACTTATATCCTTGTTTCAGCACCCGTAATACACGCAAAACGGTCCTGGAGANATGAATATCACATCCTATGTTACCGATGTCACTTCGACCTTCTCGAAAGTACCACCAACTGCATACCCAACCCTTCTATGGTCGTGGTATATTGAATACCTCTGGAACTATGAGAGCGATTCATGGGTGGGGAGGATAGCAAATGCTAGTCGGATCATGGCCTTNGTTCTTCTCCTNCCAACGCTTATCCTCGGTTTGCTTGTGAGTATTCGAGGTATTTCGCGTAAATAGCGGACACTGTTGACCAGGGAACTCTTATCTGCATAGGATGTCTCCTCATACGTTGTCGCGCGGACACTCGGCATCGTAGANGATGTCAAAGCCTCNACATCCGACCAAGTCTCCCCAGTGCAACCTATCATTCATGTCGAACCCGCAGACTNGGATACACCCCAGGTTCGAGAGAAGACCGCTTTCACTATCGACGGTGCAGCAANCGATGGCGATTTGAGTACACCACAACCACAAGAGTTNTTCACCAGCGAAAAGAACCTGAAGCTGTCGGGTGTGGNTATCCTAAGCCCTGCAGCGACGCGACCTTCATCACCTGTAATNATGCGCAAGACTCTGGCGGATGAGACGAACTTGAGGCATCGGCAGCAGATGGCGAGCGGNGATGATTAGGGCGCGGACATNGAGGACAACTCTATAGACGTTCAATACCTGAAAGGTTCTCATCAAAAGTTTTGTACACAGGGAAACTCAATAATGATACCATGAAGGGCAGNACAAGACTTCTATGTTACAGAGTGGGACTGTTATACATGGNATAGAAGAGNAAGAGCATAAGGTAGAGTGCGATAACGCGAGAGCACAAGAGAAGNGGAGGGTGTCGCGAAGGAAATAAAGATATGGCTCAGAAGCCGAAGCGAAGCTGGTCNCGGGTAAAGACAGGGGGNTTCCACCTGAGACACTCTGGNTGAATCCGCTTTCGCTTCTTCGCCTTGGTCTTGTTGTACTTGTCCATGACGGTGCTGTTCAAGCAGATGACGTGNGCCCCCTTNTAATGCTTGAACANCTGAAGGGTCGTGCAGCTGATGTGGCGAAACTTGGTCAGTATCTTTGGTATCTTGAAAGATAAGGAGCACCACTCACGTATTCATAACGTCGGCGTGAGTAATTGAGGTCTTCTGGGCAATCTCATCGATGCTGAGTTCGCCTTCCGGCGTATTGAGCAGCAGGTCAATGATTGCCTCCGCCCAATATGCACGATAACCNAGGAGACCCAAGTCNGAGAGTGGTTTCTCGGGACTACCAAGTTTACCCTCCTTCTTGCTCAGCTCGTAAGAGAACTCGATGAGCAGCTTGCCGTAGCCGTGTCGTTGATGTTGTGGTAGAGTCAGGATACACGCTACGTTGTAGTTCTCCGCAGACTCCTTTTCNTTGGAGAAATAGCCAATGATGTGACATCCTTGAGAGTCGCGCTTCGTCTGTGANTATATTTTAGTAGATGGAAAGAAGACNCGGATGAATAGGCATACCATCACATAGTACATGAATGGCGTCACGTCGTAGTAGAGCGTTTTGCTACAGACGGTGTCAGAACCCTGAGCTGCAGGTATTGTTAAGGAAGACGCACTGGTCAAGGAAACACTTGGACAACAAGCTCAGGTTCCTACACCACGTCAACTGCCGCTTTCCGTCGATCTCAAAGAAGGATATGTCTTCATGTCGATAAATNTCATTTCCAGGTGGATGTAACATAGTACAGCGCTGACGGTGACGCGAGAACATCATAGGGGAGGGGAAGAAGGACAGGCAGAATTCGCAGATGTACAGGACTGGGAGGTGGGCGTATTCCTTCGGGTATGGACTGAAGTACCAAGCGTCCACCTCGTGCTTGCCGATTTGAAGCCGGTTAAGGTTCTTCACTCGAGCAATTTCGGATATCGACTGGGTCATNGAGCCTGACGTNCGCAGTTTCTCNATTTCCTGCTCCTTGCTGAACGTTCCGGTTGGGGAGGGCGCCGCGGAAGGCTCCTGGAGACTGAGGTCGAACGTCTCGATATCTCCCTCTCCGTCGATGTCCATCTCGCCGTCGGCGTCGGCATCCCCATCAGCATCTGCGTCCTCGCCCTCTGCGTCCTCCTCCTCCTCTTCCTCTTCCTCGTCCGGGGGAGCCTTACGCTTGAGCGAAGATGAAGGTGCAGGTGAAGGGGAGCGGAGCATAGTCAACTGACATTGGCCCTGGGGTGGAGGGTGCAGGGGTGGGTGAAGCGCCTTTCGTCGCATTCGACGTCGCCTTCCTCAAAAGGTTCTTCGACTTGGACTTGGGCAGCTTTCCCGGCTTCTTGCTAGGCGTCTGCGCCTTCTTGGGCGGAGCAGGCACCTTTGGCCGTGGCCACTCGAGGTCCCTGCTCAGCACCAGCCGTCCACCAGATACCCACTCGTCGAGACGCTTGTTGAAGTGCTCCCAGTGGACAAAGAACTCGCGCTGGTCTTCTGGCTTTGGCGGAGCTTCATCATCTTTCCGGACGCGACGCGCATAGGGGTTATTGGGTTTGTCCCGGATGGACAGAATCTCCGCCAAGCGTTCCTCCTCCTTGCCGTCCGCTCCTGGCCGTCGGATGTAGATCTTGCAGCCCACCGATACGGTCTAAGTGAGCGCAAAGGTCGTCAGAGAGGACCTCCCAAGTGAAAAGACTAGAAACAGCATACCTGCAGGCTGTAACTGCCACCAGGGGTCACCGGTGCCGGCGGGGCGTCCGCTGGCACCACAGGAGTCTGTGAGACCATAGCGAGGGGCTACAAAGGTGCCCAGGGGGTTGTATAGTCCCTGAAGGGTCGTTCAGCGAGCAAGGGGTCGTGGTCGTCGTCAAGAATGAGGAACTGCGCCTCGTCGTTGTACGCTCTGGTGATGACTCGACACCGAGACAAAGGATGCCGAGGATGACTAAGCGGAATTTTGCAGAGCCACGGCCACACTGGGCGCCTGTTGGCTTGTGATCTCCTCCACTACACCCTTCCTAATGGACGATGGAATTGTCATTAACCTGGCTACAGATGACTTTGTAGCCCCGAGAAAGTCTACAGCGCAGAAAGGCGGACGCTGGACTGACAGGTAGCTTCAATATGGCGTCTCGAGTTGACTCCAATATTGACACTTCTCCGAGTTTTGCAGATTAAAGGCGAAAAGGGTCACAAAACGGAAGGCGCCTCAACCAACGCATACCCGGGATGTTGAAGAGCACCAATCCAGGCCAGAGAAGCGAGCTCGTATAGAGTCTTCGCAGAGACCAGCGCAACCAACCAGCAGCAAGCCAGCAGCACCTGCAAAGCCTACGCAGATCATCTCTTCCCTGTTCACCTCCAACCCGAAAATCGAGGCGCCAAAACCTACTCCAGTAGTCAAGACCTCGCCTTCGAAACCCAGTAATGCTCCAGTGGACTCATCGACGTTCGAAGGCCTCGGTCTGAACCCTCTTCTCATCTCCCACCTCTCGAACAAAATGGGCATCCAAAAGCCCACCGGTATCCAGCGTTCGGCACTCCCTCTCATGCTACCCACTGCCAACAACTCTGAAATCCGCGATGTTTTCCTTCAATCGCAAACCGGTTCAGGAAAGACACTATCTTTCCTCCTCCCCATCATCCAAGACCTCCTTCCACTCAGTTCCCTCTCCTACATCGACCGGTCCATCGGCACACTTGCAATCATCATCGCACCCACCCGCGAACTCGCGAAGCAGATATCCGACGTTCTCGAAGCTCTACTGAAAATGCGGCTACGCGCAGAGACGGACGCGAACGGCGAGTCGGAAAACTCACAACGCATGACCCGCTGGATCGTCTCTGGCCTACTCATCGGTGGCGAGAACCGTACACATGAAAAGACCCGATTGCGGAAAGGCTTACCGATCCTCGTCAGTACACCCGGTCGACTCCTCGACCACATCCAAAACACCGCTTCCTTCAACTGTGCGAAATGCCGGTGGCTTGTACTCGACGAAGCCGACCAGCTGATGGACCTTGGTTTTGAAGAGACCATTACCGGTATCCTCAAGGGATTGGATGCGCGGAGGCGTTTGGCAATTCGCGCGACTGAAGAAGGCAAGAGCACGGAAGTTGGTGGTTGGGATTGGGAGAGACCTCGGCGGACTGTCCTCTGTTCTGCCACCAATCCGCGAGTCCGTACAGAAACTCGCAGGTACCGCTCTCGTGAACCCCCTCATGATCAAAGCCACTACAACTGATAAGGAGGACGAACAGCAGTTGGTGCTGAAGCCGACCGGGGAGACATCTGCATCGTCCACCGCGCTGACACCGCCAAGTCAGTTGACGCAGAAGTACGTTGTTGCACCACTGAAGTTGAGGTTGGTGGCACTCGTTGCGCTGTTGCGGACTCTCATCGCGCAGAGTACCGGTGCGACAAAAATCATTGTCTTCCTCAGCTGTACGGATTCTGTGGACTTCCATTTCAACCTTCTCGGAGGAGCGCAGATGGGCGCTGGGGACACTGCGCCTGAGAGTGAGGAAGACGAGGATAGCGATGAAGAGGACGACGACGAGGATGATTCGGACGAAGGCAAGCCTAAGCGCAAGCCAAAGCTCGCAGAAGATGCTGTCGAAACCAAGTGTCCTCTACTCCCTGACGTCTCGATATTCAGGCTGCACGGTTCTCTACCTACACATACCCGTATGCGCGCCTTGAAAGGCTTCGCGGGTGGCAAAGACAACAAGAAGAAGGCTGCTTCTACTGAACCGCAACCTGCACCGACCTCATCCATCCTCTTCTGCACATCAGTCGCCGCGCGTGGTCTCGACCTTCCCCTCGTCCGCGCTGTCATTCAGTACGATCTACCAACTGAAGGCGGCGCCACCGAATACGTGCACAGAATTGGTCGTACCGCGCGTGCAGGTAAGGGAGGCGAGGCTTGGAGTATCGTCGCACCCAGCGAAGCGGAGTGGGCGAATTGGGTTGTGGATAAGATGGTTGGGGAGCAGGGTGAGAAAGAGAAGGGGAAGATACAGTTACAACAGGTGCCTATCGATAGTGTGTTGCAGAGTGGTTATGGGGGTAAGGGCAAGGAGTATGAGATGCGTGCGACGGAGGTGCAGTTGGCATGTGAGAGATGGGTGTTGAGGAATTCTGAGGTTCGTCCTTCGCTTTTCGTCCCTCAATCTTTGGGCTGACTAGATCGATCGTAGAATGCGGGTCTGGCTCGTAAAGCCTACCTCTCGCATATGCGCGCCTACGCTACCCACCCCTCCAACGAAAAGCACATGTTCCACATCCGCCACCTCCACCTCGGTCACTTAGCCAAGTCCTTCGCCCTACGCGAAGCGCCCACCAAGGTCAACGCCGCCTCGCACTCCAAGTCAAAATCCAAGGCTGCTGGCGCGTCGAAATGGGCTGAGGTCAAGGCGCGGAGTGAGGCTAACAAGGCCAACAAGGCGAAGGCTGGAGGGAAAAAGAAGGTGAAGTATGACTCGGATGAGGATAGTGACATGGATTTGGGCGAGTCGGAGAAGAGGATGAAGGCGGTGGTGAGAGCACAGGGAAGGTTGTCGAGGAAGGGAGGTAAGATGACTCGCACGGATACATCTGAGTTCCAGATTATGGGGACGGACTATCTAGAGAAGCTCGTACAGGGGCGGTAAGCTCTGCTCTATTTCGGCATCCACTTGCCCCTGGATCCGGGTTTGGCTGACACCATTACACTTCTATATAATTCTACATACATCCTTTCCTATACATACCAGCAGGGGATATCCGGGTGATGCCACCGTCCTGCAACAGCGGCGGCGTGCCGTTCTAGTTGCATTTCGTTTTTGAGGGGACGTTCCAAGCTTCGGCCGATAGACTTAGAGCGTGGCGAAAATCTCCTCGACCTCCCAAGCACCAGCCCAATATTGGATCTTGGGTTTGAGGCCCTTCGCCTGGCCTTCCTTAGCGATGCGGGCAGCGAGCCCACGGTGACTGCGGCAAAGGACGAGATCTTGCCTGGAAGGGACGTCAATACAACAGCTGAAGCAAACGGGAGAATTGAACGCACTCGCGCATCCGAAGGATTGGGCAGAAATCATTGCTCCCATCTCCAACATAGACAATCCTGTCATATTCCTGTCCATTTCTTGAGAGGAAAGCGTCAAGCTCTTCGCCCTTGCACATGTTAGGGCTGCAGCCAACCGTGCAGGAGTGTTGAGGGCCAGAGGGGTCGATGCGACGGCGAAGCTTCAGGAGTTCGCCTTCCCATTCGGCACGGTTTGTGATGATTTCGGAGAAGATGTGCGTGAGCTTCTTGTCCTATGTGATGAACCATAGTCAATTCCGGCAGCATGAATTGCATGGGATGATACTGCGAACCTCGAGAATGGTAGAGATGAAGACGGAGTTCGAGTTTGAGAGGCAGAGGAAGGTTGTTCGGTCGTCTTGGGTCTTGAGCTTGTCAACACCACGGGCCATAGCAGGGTGCTATGTTTAAACTGAGTTTCAGTATCATCTCTGTTTGCAAAAGAAATGCAATGCACGCACGAAAGGCATAATCCTCAACGCGTTTTCGATCTGCTCACGCTTGATACCTCGTCCATGCGCTTCCCTCAACGACTGTGCCCTTGACAGAGTTCATTTAAGCCCTGCCGCAAGCTGTTACGAAGAGTTAAGGTCTTACACCAAGTCGGTCCATTGGATCTCGTCCTTCAGACTCTTCATCTTCCTGCGAAGATCAGGGGCTAGGACTTCGAAGATCCATCGGTCAGTGTCCTGGTCGGCCATCGACCTATTCAAGGGGCATTTTCAGTATGAATCGCGGCAGAGAGGCGTGTAAATGTCGTACCAGTCGAAGTCGAAGACGATGAGTTGCTTCTTAACGGGAGACATGGTGGAAAGAGGCACAGAACGAGTCGGCGAACGTTTCTCGAATTTCAAGTACTTCGTTATCTTATCTGAGTTGTCGGTTTAGGCAGCAGATTAGATGCCATCACATCGCTAGTATCGGCACCGTCGCGGCTGCCAGTGGGCAACTTGTCCTCGAACCACGACGATTCTTCCACTCCAGCACTTGGGGAGTTCATGCTTTGGGCGATTCGTGCTCTACAGACGCCACATGGGTGACTTTAATCTAGGTCGACCTTGTGTACCCTCTGACGTACGCGTCTTTGACGGAACACATTGTATGATGCGCAACACTGTACGCGCACCAACGTGTACTTGTACGGAACACGAGACCAAAGTCCCTTATCGTGTTGAGAACGGTATGCATGCATACACGCCCTCCTTATGCTCTGTCAGACTCGTCACGTTTCTGCCAGCGTCTATCATTGCGGGTCTTCAATGGCAGACGGCATCTCACGAGAACCCAACGCGTCTACTCGGCGCGGCAATAGCGCGTTTAGGCGGCCGTCCTTTGTCGAGGAAGCGTGTCATTCTCCACGTCTACCTGGGAGGAAGGATTAGCAATCCAAGGAAAGCGTACTGCCTTCCTGGCAATGGGAAACCCGAAGTTCTGCTACAGGCCTAAGACTGGCCCTCTAGGACAGAGGGCTGGTCACGAGTCTAGGTCTGCTACTGATCTACCTTTAATCTCTTATATAGCCGTACATCAGCATCTCCCTGAGCAGAGGCACCTACTCCTCAAACCACTCCGATCACTGGTTCGACCCTATTCAGCATGAAAAAGAGCTTCCGCGATTTTATTCGAGATCAATGCACCACTCCACCTCCCGTGGCAACCGCCGACCTTTCTGGACAGACCGTCATTGTCACTGGCGCCAACGCTGGCTTGGGCTTTGAGGCTGCAAAGCACTTTGCGAATATGAAACCGGGAAAGCTGATACTCGCTTGCCGGAGCTTTGAAAGAGGAAGCGCCGCTGTTGCCAGTGAGTATTTGGTCTTTGCCTTCCTATTCCCACTTTGACTTTGAATTCGCCTAGGCATCAAAGAAGCGACTGGCTTTAAGAACGTCGAGCTCTGGCTCCTCGACCTTGCAAATTTCTCTTCCATCATCGCCTTCGCTGATAGGTTCAAAAACGAGGGAGGAAGGCTCGACATTCTTGTAGCTAATGCCGCCATCGCAGTTGATAAATACAAACTAACCGCCGATGGCTGGGAAGAATCGTAAGCCGGTATATAATTGTCTCCCTTCGATCGCACGGCTGACACTCTTTCTTTGAAGGCTTCAAGTGAACGATCTGTCTACTTCTCTTCTCTGTTTTCTGCTGGCTCCCAGACTGGTGGAGACTGCGAGGGAACACGGCAGCAGACCTCGCGTCACCATTGTCAGCAGCGAAGTACACTATTGGGTCACCTTCCCCGAGAAGACATGGGAAGTGGAGTCGGCCTTCCAGTACCTCAATAGCATGGAACATTGCACGCCAAAGTACGTACCCTTTCTTCCGTCGATGTGCATATCGATCTACATTCACAAGTAGGCGCATGGGCAACCGGTACTTCGAGACCAAGTGTAAGGCAATTTTCATGAGCCTCTGCTAATGCCGCGGCTGAGGTTGCGTCAATCCGACAGTACTCAACATCTTTTTCACTCGCTCCTTCGCGGACCTGTTGAAGAAGACGCCAGTGATATTCAATACCGTCAACCCAGGTTTCTGCATCTCCGAGATACGCAAGAAGTTCACTGGGATGGCGAATCTCGTTAATATGATATTGGAGAAGACTCTCGCAAGGCCGACGGAGGCTGGCGCTCGGCAGCTGGTTTATGCTGCCATCGGAAATTCTGAGGACGCGGGGAGCTTGCATGGACAGTATATTAACCTCCATAGAGTGGAGGAACCAAGCGACTATATTGTTGAGGAAGCCGGAAAGGCTAGGCAGG
>JANDKE010001061.1:0-17167 GCA_027627275.1 Coprinellus aureogranulatus
CACACTCTTCACGACATTGCACGCCCTTCAATACTCCACACTAATTCCCGAGGACCAGCTACGACCTCGGAGGGTGCTGTAAAGTGTGCTTCCAGCGACGAATACGAGATTGAGAGTCGGGGCAAGCTTCAAGCTTTCAAGAGGAAGTGCTCTTCGTAACACGTACTACACTGGCTCGCTGGCGTCATGAAGAAGCAAAGCAAGATCACACAGTGGTACAATCGGTTCGCGGATTGGAAGGTGGAGGATCTGTTCTCGAAGAAGAGGGACCCGGGGCCGAGGAGGACTGTGTTCATTAACGAGAACCTGCCGGAGGACTACACGGACCACCAGGGGAGGGTGCACAAGCAGCACATTTATGCGACGAACCAGGTTATCACGTCCAAGTACACCATCCTCACGTTCCTCCCGAGGAATTTGTTGGAGCAGTTCCGGAGGGTGGCTAATGTGTGCGTAGCATTCTAATTTATGCATGGAATACGTGTCTGATAGGTCTGCAGGTTCTTCCTGTTCATCGCGATCCTCCAGTTCTTCTCCAAGTTCTCGACGATCTCTCCCGGTCTCGTTATCCTTCCCCTCCTCATCGTGCTGTCTATTACCGCCGCCAAGGACGCATATGAAGATGTGAAGCGCCACCAGTCCGACCGGCGCGTCAACTTCACCCGTGTGCGTGTAATACGAGGTGGAGGATGGGCGAATCCCAACGCGATGGAGAATAAGGCTAGGACCTTCGTCAGAGGCTTGATCCCGAAGATGGGGAGTAAGAGGCAGGAGGTGCAGAACGTCAATACCACTGGCGAGGAGCTAGCGGGAGTCACCTCGAATGTCTCAACACACGACCCAGGATACGATTCCGACGCCATTTCCTTGGACGAAGCAGAAGACCACGAGCACCATGGCCCACACCTCCCCCATTTTGGCAGGAAAGATACCCGGAAACCTCATTGGAAAAAGACGCATTGGGAAGACGTGGCTGTGGGTGATTTTGTCAAGATCATGGACGACGAGTCGCTCCCAGCAGACGTGCTAATCTGTTCGACGTCCGAAGACGAGAACGTCGCGTTCGTAGAGACCAAGAACCTCGACGGCGAAACAAACCTGAAATCCCGGAACGCCGTACAAGCGCTCACACATATCCGTTCCGCTGCCGATTGCGCTTCCTCGCATAATAGCTTCAGGATTGATTGTGACAGGCCTGACGTGAATATGTACAGGATGAATGCCGCGGTTAGGGTGGGCGATGAGACGTTCCCGGTGGACATGCAGAATGTGCTTCTGAGAGGGACGGTGCTCAGGAACACGAAATGGGTGATTGGTGTCGTTATGTATACTGGGGCTGACACCAGGATTGTAATGAATTCTGGGGGCACGCCGAGTAAGCGGAGCAAGGTAGAGAGGCAAATGAATCCTCAAGTGTATGTCGGTTCTTCCTCTATGAAGCCCTTTGATTAACGCTATGGATCTGCAGATTCGTCAACTTGATTCTTCTTGCTATGATGGCTATTGCCTGCGCAATTGTTGATTCAGTGTTGGAACACCGCGACTATCCAGGAGCCCCCTGGCTCTTCTGGGCGAACAGGTCTGGCGACAATCCCTCTATCAACGGTCTAATCACCTTCTTCTTTGCCCTGATCACGTACGTATCCCTCCTTTCCCCCACCCCCCACCTTCCTGCGCTTCCTTGCAACGAGAGCCACCCTGACGCCTAAATGCAGGTTCCAGAACATCGTTCCGATTTCGCTGTACATCTCCATCGAGTTTGTGCGGACGTGTCAGGCTGCGTTCATCTATTTCGACTCGGAGATTTGTTATGACAAGACGGGGCAGGCGACGCTTGCGAGGAGTTGGAACTTGTCGGACGATTTGGGTCAGATTGAGTATATCTTCTCTGACAAGACTGGGACACTGACACAGGTAAGTGACACAGTCCAACCATTATTGAATTTAGATCCTGATTGAGCCCAGAACGCCATGGTCTTCCGCAAGTGCTGCATCGGCGGCAAGTCGTACAATGGCGATCCGAGCATGGACGAAGAGCAAGCTACCGCAGTAGGAGCCTCTATCAAGCCTTTGCCGCAAGTCGTAGACCCCACCAAGAAGAAGGAGAGCAAGCCCGAAGATGTCGCCTCAACCTCGGTAGGCTCTTCAGAGAAGCCAAAGGCATCCAACGAGTCCGACGTCCCCGACCCAATGGGAGCCACCAAGCTCAAAGCCCGCGTCCACTTCCACGACGCCGAGCTCTCAAAAGACTTGCAAGACTGTATCAACACCGAGGCGGGCTCGTCGCAGCAAGCCCACGCACGCTTGCTGAACGGGTTCTTTTCGGTGCTTGCCCTGTGTCATACCGTCTTGACGAGCGTGGATCCGGAGTCAGGCGTTATTGAGTATAAAGCGCAGAGTCCTGATGAGGCGGCACTTGTACAGGCTGCTGCGGATATGGGGTTCGTGTTTAGAGGACGTGACCGCGAAATCCTCATGCTCCAGACGCCGTTCTCCGCTACGGGCAGTCCGGCAGTCGAGAAGGATATCCGCGAGGAGAAGAAGGATAGCGGCAGCTCGTCAGACCACGCCGTCGCCCAAGCCGAGGCGATCGAGCGCTACGAGCTCCTCAATATCTTGGAGTTCACGAGTGCGAGGAAGAGGATGAGTGTGGTTGTGCGGAAGATGGATAGTGATGATAATAGGCTGTTCTTGATGACGAAAGGGGCGGATAATGTGATTTTTGAGAGGTTGAAGAAGGGGACGGGGGAGGAGTTGAAGAAGCAGACGGAGAAGGCTCTCGATGATTTTGCGAGTGAGGGGTTGAGGACGTTGACGTTGGCGTATAAGGTTATCTCTGGTGCGTAATCCCTTGTCTTACGGCGTGCAGTGGTACTGACGGGACACAGAGGATTACTACCAGGCTTGGGCTGAACGATACCATGAAGCGACTGTCTCGCTGGATGACCGGGAAGAGAAGATCGAAGCTGTGTGTAGCGAGCTTGAGCAGGACCTTCGATTACTTGGAGCTACCGCTATCGAGGATAAGCTCCAGGATGGCGTTCCAGAGACAATCGCCGATCTGAAGAAGGCCGGTATCAAGATTTGGGTTGCTACTGGAGACAAGCTTGAGACTGCTATTGGTGCGTTCTTCATGGTTCCTACGTTATCTTTTCTTCTTCTGCTGGAGACCCCGGACTAATGAGAGCTTCGTAGCTATCGGCCACAGTACGAACCTTATCGGACGCGACTCCAACATTATTGTCATCCGCGGTGGTAACGAAGGTCGGCCAGTATACGACCAGCTGATCTACGCCGTGGAGGAGTTCTTCCCCGGTAGTGGAATCGTGGACGAAAAGGGCGATGTCAAGGAGCTGGATCGCACGACTTCGTTGCCCAAGCCGGTTACTGCTGCCAGGAAGAACTCTACCTCCTCGTCAAGGCGGAACTCGAGTCAAAATGCACGGCCGGGGGGAGGTGCCCTTAGGCGGTTTGAGACGGGTATCTCGTCAATTGTGGGAAGTCAGAATGGCGAGCGGCCTGGTGGGTTCGTTCTGGTCATTGACGGACCTGCGCTGCAAGTGGTATGCAATGCCTTTCCTCCCTCTCTTCTCGGCCTGGTTGACTGACCTGCCGCTGTTATGTCCAGGCACTCGGAGACGAAGAGCACAAGAACCTCCTCCTCTCACTAGCCATGCTCTGCGAGGGCGTTATTTGCTGCAGAGTGTCGCCTTTGCAGAAAGCTTTGATTGTGAAGCTTGTGAAGGACGGTATTGGGGCGATGACGCTGGCGATTGGGGATGGTGCGAACGATGTTAGCATGATCCAGGCGGCGGATGTTGGGGTCGGCATCTCTGGGGAGGAAGGGTTGCAGGCTGTCAATTCGTCGGATTATGCGATTGCGCAGTTCAGGTTCCTCAAGCGGCTGTTGCTTGTCCATGGGCATTGGTCGTATTACCGGAACGGAAACATGTGAGTTTCGTCGATCCTTTTCGTGCCTTGCTTCTCTAACACATACGCCGCAGGATTCTGAACTTCTTCTACAAGAATATTGTGTGTATAGGCGTGCTGTGGTGGTTCCAGATTTACTGTGCTTGGAGTTCACAATAGTGAGTCGGTCTTCTCTAATCGGCTGCAGACATCTCAATCACCCGCGTTTAGTGTCTTCGAATATACCTACCTTCTCTTCTGGAATTCATTTTGGACGATTGCACCTGTCATTGCCATTGGTCTGTTCGACCGGCTAGCAGGTTTGTCAAGCTTTCCGCTATAGACCTCTACGAGGCTAATATCCACTGACTAGATGATCACGACTTGATGGCCTTCCCCGAACTGTACCGGTTTGGACGAGAAGGGCGCCACTTTGGCATTAAGCTCTTTGGAGTCTACATGTTCGAGGGTGTCTTCCAGGTACGATTAAACCTTTCGCTTGACACTGTTCTGTCGAATCTAAGCCCTTCCTCTGTAGTCTGCCATCATTTACTTCATCATTGCGTACACCTATGCGACTGTCACTGCTCGGGATGACGGCTGGCAGATCAACCAGTACGAGTTCTCGACGACCATGGTTTTCGCAGCAGTGTTCACTGCGAACTTCTTTAATGGTTTGAACACCAATACCTGGACTGGATGGGTCTTTTTCGCTGTGTTCTTTGGAGATGTTTTCATCTGGGTATACACGGTGAGTTCCACAATGTCATGCACCACATTACTTAGCTTAACGATTGGTTAATAGGCCATCTACAACCTCATTGCGCCTGGGTGGTTCGTTACTCCGGTATACGGCAACAACCACTTCCTCTTCGAATCGGCTTATTACTGGCTCTGCCTTCCGCTTACTGTCCTACTCTGCCTCCTCCCTCGGTACCTCTACAAGGCTCTCAAGATGGGTTACTTCCCTGACGATATCGACATTATCCGGTATATGCGGAAATTCAATCCTGGCCAGGACCTCCGCCAAGAATCGTATGAAGAATTCGACCGCCATCCTCTTGCTCAGCTGAGAAGACCAGCCTCCGTTGCATCAAGAAGTGTCCGCCGCGAGAGTATGTCCTCGTTACCGGCCCAGGTGCGGCCTTCTGGTGAATTCAGAGGAGCCAGCCGGACGGACATGTCGACCGGAGTGACGTCGCAGCATCGTGGCTTCGACTTCTCGATGGAAGAGGGAGGTGTGGCGATTCAGCGCATGCAGACAAATCTGTCGGAGAGGAGGATGAGCAGGCAATCTTTGCCTCAGAGTACGCCAGCGAAGAGGGGGCTGGGTAAAAAATTGACGCTGCCTAAAAGCTTGCGGAGGAAGAAAGACCCCTCATGATAGTCGTGTTTTCATTTATTCCTCATATTCTGGACCTTTTTGTTGCCCTGCGATTCGTCTCGTCCCTCGTTTTTAATCGCTGTCTGTTGGATCGTCATATGTCTTTCACATACTTGGGCTACCTTGCATACTTACTCTCCCCCCCTACTCATCTTGTACACTTACTTTGGATCCTCATGGCCCCCGGATCTCTAACAGGTGGAAGCCTCAGCCTTTCAATATTCGCCGCCCGCTTCATTTATTTATCATAATCTGCCTCACGACCATTCACGTCTTCTCCTCGTTTTGCCACCTGTTCTATCATCCCCCACTAGACGTCTATCGTTTACTGTACAAAGAATAATACAAGAAAAGATTGGCATATTCGCGGTTCGAAATCATTGTGTCCTTGCTTGGGTGCTTTGATACCCGGCCGCCGGCGTGAAGGTCTTCCACTGACCACCATGTCGACTTCGACCTTGACGGTCACCTCACCGGCCTCCCGTCGAATGAACCGCCTTGTGTCTTGCAATCACATTTTCGACGCCCATATCCCGATGTCCCCGACCTTTGAGATCAACACGGCGAAGGCCAAGAACACAGGAGGGGCATTGTGCGATAACTTGAATCAGCGCAATGCACAGCCCAGCCATCTGTCAATGTGTCACCAGGGTTTCAACGGGCGCTTACCGCCCATATATAAAGGATGTCACAAATTATGTCGAGAGGTTACTAACTCGTGCCCGCACAATAGCCTGAAGAATGGCAGACAGCTTGGGCGAAAAGGGCCCACTTTTGGTACGGTCATCTCTAGCTCTTCAAGGTTAAGCCGGAACTTGCTGACATTGTTGACTCTATCTGCAGTATGCAAGTGACGATAGCCACGCAGAGATGGCAGAGGAGAACATGAAAGGCCAAACTCCCGGTCCCAGCCGACCCGGGTCGTCGAAAACGAGGCTGGATGCGCACACGTACCCTCCTGGATTTTCCAATGCGGTCCCGCTTGCCGAAAGGTTGACTGTGAAACGACAGCAGGACGATGCTATTGACTTCAGAGAGGATGCGAAAATATGGTACCTCTACTTGGAAGATGCTGAGCGCGAGGCGAAGGAACGGGCAGAGCTGTGGAGGACTGGCTTGGATTCCCTTTTGATCTTCGTGAGCGTAGTATCCCTTTCTGCAGTCTCTAGTGTTTACGGTCCCCAAGGCTGGTTTGTTCGCTGGAGTTGTTTCATCCTTTGTCATCGACGCAAGGCCAGACCTGCATTCGGACTCCGAGCAGAATTCTCTCAGCAATATACGCGAAATACTGCAGAGTGGGTCGATTAGCGAAGCGTGGATAACGCCTGTGTCTGCAAGGTGGATCAGCGCTCTCTGGTCCCTTAGCCTATACATCACCATCTTCGGCTCGATAATGGGCGTGTTGGCCAAAGCGTGGCTCGCGAAGTTCGTCCCAGCTACCACACGTCGGGAGGCCAAGGATGCGTACCAGCGATACGCACTTGACCAACAAGCAGAACGATGGTACTTGCGCGAAGTCCTCACTCTTGTCCCATTGCTCGTGCAAATCGCCTCGTTTCTCTTCCTCATCGGGTTCGTCCTCCAAAGCTACGCCGACGACTTGACGATCGGCCACATTATTCTGGTATTCTGCGCCTCCGGAGGGGTGCTCTACATCATCATGACCATTTTGCCTCTCTTTGTTCCCTCGTCGCCTTTCGACACGCCGTTTTCGGACCTCCTAATCGCTGCAAGGGACCTGGTGCTGGCCTTTGTGCGACGGAGACCCTTCGCCTTCGCCGAACTGCCAAGCTCACTGAAGAAGGACATGAATCAAGGTCTAGCTGAAATCCTTTATTCGAAGCTGATCAAATCGCCCAAGCAATTACTCGTTGATGAAGCGATAGCAGAAGTAGCCTCGACGACGTTCAATGATTCGTGGATTACTGTCCTGTGCCAAACGCAGACCCCCCGGATCATTCTGGATCGCCTCCAATATTGCGCGACAGCGACATCAGATATGCCTTTGGAGCAGAAGAATGAAACCCTCCGCAATTGCTTGTTGGTGCTTCTTCGTTTCGCGGAAACCTACGAAAGGGAAGTAGGCGCTCAGATACAGCAAAAGGACGTACCAAAGGCCTTCAGAGTCCTGGCTAATGTCTTGCGCGATTCTTTGGAACCCGAGAGTCCTTTGCATCGATGGAATCGATTGCCTGAGGACCTACGCCCTTTGCTGTTCAGCGTTCGCACCAATGTATTGAAGCTCATGCCGCCTTCCCAAGTATTGGACGTTAGCCAAAATGAACTCTCCGACCGTCCTTGGGAGATGGCCATTCAGGACATTCATTCGCGTCATCGATTCCCCTTCGTGCTCGCTACTTGCAGTGGCATCTTTCAACATCAGCCTAACCTTAAGACTGTGAGCGCAGCGATCCTCGCCCTCTCACTTTCCAAAGGTCTGGGGGCTTTGTCCGTCGTCAAACCGTAACGCTGACATACAATGCTTAGCTGCATCTTTGAATGCCGAGACGGGGCGTATCACTGAATGGACCGGGGTTCTAACTGGTGCAGAACGCGCCCGGGTTTACGAGCTTGCACCCCTCATGCTATCAAAATTACGGGAAGCCACCGGTGCGTGATTTGATTGTCGACCGGGGGTTTCAGGATAAATATTGACCAGTCATTCAGTGAGGCGATGGGAAGATCTTATTCTCGAGTCAGATCCAGGTGCCCCTCAACCGGAGGTCGAAAAGGCAGACAGACAGACTCGATTGCTGGGATTTGTACTTGATTGCTTGAACGCCGACCGATCCTTACAATGTCATGCTATTAGACTCCTACACTCTCTTTCTTTCGATCCCCGTAAGTGCCCGACTCGAGCACAGCTACCGTCTTGATTGGAACTTGCATAGGTGGCCCTTTGAAGGATGGCAAGCCTTTCAACAAGCTATATCTCGGGACTATCTTGAACATCGCAGTGCATGGAACGGATAACGACGAGTATGCTGAAGTGACTGCTGAAGCCGCGGTGCTGCTCAGCAACCTGTCGCTGCGCGATGGTGCGTGTCCTGTGTGTTTGATCGACTTTTTCCGAAAACCTCACATTGAGGCCATTAGTGGCACTGCACAGTCTCATACAGGATATGATTGCAAGTGATATCCGGGAGAGTGTTGATAGCAACCTCTACTTTGTCGATGGACGACAGGCGGTCGAATTCATTTCAAGTTGTATGTGGACGCCGGCTTTTCACGCTCGCTTCTCATCTTGTGACAGGTTTCGGTGGCGTGGTCCGTCATCCCGACCTCTTTTACGGTTGGCTCGTCGAGGTCCTGCCGAGTATCGTGCGACTTGGTTTGAAAGATTACCCGAACGGCGCCCATTGCTCACACGTATGGGAGCTACTATCTGTGACGCTTCCTCAGAGTTACATTGTCCAGCGCATTGTGCCGGGTTATCATGAAGTAGTCAAGTGCAGCATCCTAAGGGAAATTAAAGCTACGATCGACGGTGAGGACAATTGGGCCCAGTACAATATCCTCCAAGTGATCGTCAATCATCTTCGAGAGGGGGCCTTTCTACCATATGCCGGTGTGCCGTCGGCGTCCTTCAACTTTATCTGGGCCACTATGGAGGATTTTGTGTCGGACATCATGGAGATCTCATCCAAACGCATTGCCAAAATAGCGACTTCGTCGTACGAAGTCCTGGGATCGGGTACTGCCATGGAAATCATCAGGCTCTTATCGAACTCTGGTGAGTTATACAACTGCATTTACAACCTCGTTATGATAATGTGGGCCTTCAGACCGTTTCGACGGGGTATTGAGGGTTGACCCTGTTGAGGTTCTCGAGGAATCGGTGGTACATCCTCATCAATCCGACCAGCGCAACGCAGGGCTGGAAATATTGGACTTAGTTAAGCCACAGTGTATGTGTTTCGAGTTGAACAATGCTCGATTTGCAACTGATCGGTTTTCTCAAGTGGAAGGAGAAACCCCTGCTTTGTTCAGAAAGCTCTTAGAAATAGCGCATAACGCTGCAGATGAAGAGCCATACATTCGGCGACGGTGCTTGGAGTTGATCCAGTCTTTTTGGCTCGGGAGCCATGAGATCAACGGTAAGCCCAGTGCTTTATCCCAACAGCAATGCAGATGGCCCCAACTGAAATTGTATGGACTGCGCATAGGCGACGCCGTAGAAGTCGTGAGGTCGTTTATAACCGCAAATTGTGAGCAAATCGTGAGCGAGGGCAACATGGATGTTCAGGAAGGATGGCTCAATCTGCTCAGCACCTTGGCAAAGCAGGGTAGTTCTAGTTCCCTCTGCAGAGAAGGCTGCCGCTCACAGGTGCATTTTTCAGAGTCGCTGCTGGACATCATGCCTATATTTCTCAACATTTTGGTGAAGGAATACGGCTATTCAAGCTACTTTATGAGGGGCCGATTAATGATAGAGTCTTCTGCTGACGGTTGGCAGAGCCATATCTATCACTCGCCACACTGGCTGACGACGTTTCGATCTTAGGAAAGGCGTTATCCAATGCGGTGGAGAACGCTATCCCCCATGACCTTCATGTGTCACTTTCCGCTCCTAAGGAGTGGGCAACCATTGCAAGCTGGTTGGACTTACTATCGACATTGCGGCAGCAGGGTTAGTAAATCTCGATTTCGTCGTCAATTCAGTTCTCTATTTAGACCCCAGCAGATGTCTTTTCTCACATTGGGGAAGAAACCCTCGCGGCGTGTCGGAAAGTGGTAAGCGACATGGTTGGATTTTCACCCATTGACACGGGAAGGGAAAGGGAGTCAGCGCCACCGAATACCAGTAGTGTCCGTGAGCTCGCCCGATTGAGCATTTCCCCAGCTAGGCTATTCGCCGGCTCTGAGAGTAGCACACAGCGAGCTACATGGGTCCGATTAATTTCAACTCTGGCGCGATTTTGTAAGTTTTCTTTCGCTAGGTCCGCGTTCCTGGAACTGACCACACCGTAGCCCCAGATGCGCTTCCATGGGTGCCACAGTTCATCATTGAGCTTGCAGCCGAGTACTCGGAGGACGAAGACTGCGGAGAATATATATCCTCCCTAATTCCTCTTGTGGAAGTTGGTATGTGCGTATGGTCCCGCAAAGCCGGAAATCGAGCTGAAGGGCAAATCTAGCCACAATGCGCGGGCTGCTCGCCGAACAGCTTGCCAGCAGTTTCGCGTCTATAGCAGAAAGGGGGGACGTGAATGTTCGCTCGTCCCTGGCGAAAGTGACAGGCTCCCTGGCGGAACATGGGACATGTGAGTATCCAGGACTTGCACCTGAAGCTGCGCACTCAAAGGAAATATCCTTCCTCTACTAGCTGGGCCCCTGGCCATTCTTCTACAGGCTGTGCTGAGCCTCGCGTGGGACGATGCCGCTGGTGAAGTCCGCTGTCAAGCAATTGCAGCACTCATTAAACTCGCTAGTGGTGCAGATGGTAACGATTCNTTAGCTTTGACGAAAGCTTGATCTTTTACTTGCGTGGTAGGCGAACATTATCGCAAATCGATTACGCANGGCTCTTTCGAGAAAAAGTATGAAGCTCGTCTTACTGAAGCAACCTCCGATTCTTGGATGTGGCTGCAATTCAAGATGCAGTGCACACGCAGTCGTCAGTGCGAGCCACTCCTAACCGTTGCGCGCTCTCTGACACATTATCTCTCTGTCACGCTTACCCAGAGGAAACACAAGCGATGTCGCGATTGTTGGATGCTTCGCTGCGGAGTCAGCCATGGTACATGGGGCTAGAAGCAAGTGCAGTCTTAGCTGACTTGCTNCGNGATGGTAACGGGGCGATCTTTGGAGGCCTAATATCTCTGGCTGATTCNGCATCCCTTGCAGACAACCATAAGGACCCCACAGCNAGTAAACTTTCCCAGAGTCTTGTTGCAGCGATCAGGAACTCTGACGTGGGGATACGCAACAATGCATACTCGCTCCTGGGGTATCTCNNGTCTCAACCGCCTCCGTCTGAATCCACGTATCTTCAAACGGAACTGTGGTTAGACACCATCGTCTTTCTCATTCGAGCAGGTTTGTCCACAGATTCTTCCTGTCTGCTGCAAGGGTCACATTTTTACATATCTCGAAAGATGAATTCTTGACTGCAACAAANATACTAGATAGAGCTTTGAGAGATCCTCCAGGAAATAGCTTCAGGTTTTTGAGCACGGTGACCGATAGTGGTACGTGGAGTAGAGTGTTCATCAGGTTGACACCATGCTGAAGGTCAGAATTTCACAGCCAAGCTGCCCGAGGCGTTGCAGACAGTGCTGTCCCGCGCTCTTGCCGCCTGTCTCAAGCCGGAATNAANNGANGAACTGCGGTCCGTGGCTGTCGAACCTATTTGCCCGATTCATGGAACCTCTACCGGTCGACGATCCACACAGCTCTGACCCTCAACCGCCTGAGATTCTCCCTCCATACAACCATCTCGTGGATAGTTACGCATCCCTTCTTGGACGAAATAGTACGCCAGCTGCCTACCAATACTTTTACCGTCTGATGCCTTTGAAAGATGACGCACATATTATTTCACGACTCGCCGATATATGTGCTAAGGAACAGGATTACAGCAAGCAATCAAACGCAGAAAGGGCCATAGAAAGTGCCATTCGGTTCCAAATGTGTAAGGCTTTCTCCTGTGTGCGTTGTGCGCGTGCGATGTACTCAAGAGCCCCAACCGAACATAGCTCGATTTTCCGGTTTGGTCAAGGCCGCGCTGTCAAAAGCCATCGATGCAGCACTTCTTGATACAAACGTTAATGTGCGATACAACGCAGTCCAGGTAATTGACAACCTCACAATCACGCTCGCTGGCAATCGGAAAGGCGGTATGGCTTGTTCTTCGAAGCTCATCTCTAAGTCAGCTACTTACCTTCAATACAGCTGAGACAGCACGGTTTTTCAGAGACGAGGTTATACCAGCATCTCTGTCACATCTTTTGAAGGTGGCCCTTGTTGAAACGGGAGGGATCCGGGGCAACACGGTAGACGTGCGCATGTACGCAAAGAGCGTCATCTTAAACCTCATGTCCAGGACCGATACAAATGGTGCGCGTTTTTCCGATCATTCCATAATCTGCGAACTCACCGCGTCTTAACTCCAGCTACCTTTGCTCCAGCTCCTGTGGACAGTGGTTCCGTCGTTGATTCCTGCAATCACCGTCGATGGCAAAGATACAGTTTTGGAGCTTGCGGAAAGAGATGGTATGCAAGCCAATGGACATATCCACGGACAGTCTCTAAAGGTGCACACACAGCATTCATGACGTCTGCGACTGTTGCATCAGTAGCGAAAGCCTTAGTCCCTATCTTCCGTGATGGTTCCTCATTTGCCAGGTCAACTGCAATGGACCTTCTTTCTAGTTTGTATTCGAAACGCAGTGCGGCATTCCTTACTTCGCTTTGCTCCAAACGATCTCAATGCGTCTCCTGCTTATCTAGGTGATGACATCCCGGGCATGATCAGCTTCGCCGTACCCGAGATCGTTGCACTTGCTCTCGACGATAAAGATGACGTTGGAGCTATACGAACAACAGCCCTCTCGCTTCTTGTCGCCATCCTGACAGCCAGCACCAAGTTCATGGCATGGGAGGCAGAGAGTATCATGAGGCAAATCGCTCCTCAGACAACGAAATTCATGTCGCTCCTCAAGAATGAAAGTCTCAGGCCAGCGGCCGTAAAGCTGCTGTCCGCCTTGTCGACCGACTCNAGAGGTGCGCACATGTAGTTCTTCTCGTTTCAATCAANTCACGCAGCGCGAACGCAGTCCGGAAAATCATTACCTTGCGCATTGTCACTTCGACCACGNCTNCTGGCAAAACACATGATGCCATCGAGAATTATGCTGAGCTCCTTGCTCAACTTAGCGCAGAAGGTAAAACGGAGCCAACCACTGCCTCATATCGCTGACCTGACTGACAATGAACGTTGTGCTTCAGGACGNTTTATGGAAGAACCTGCCGACCATCTAGTTCTTCTGCTGATGCCCGCCATACTTGCCCGCCAGCAATTAGCTCCCTTTCGGACTGTCATACTTACTGCCCTTTGGTGCTGGTATGGCCAAGACCCCAATCTGCAGAGGGGTATTGTTGGTTTCCCTCCGGATCTAGTAGAATGGTTGAAATTTGCTTTGTTTGGAAGGCACGCAACTTCATACGANGTCAAAACCTGGTGCTCGAAATGCCGCGACTGGTTGCAGGCCGACGGNGTGGCGATCGGTCCTGACGCCCATGGTACTTCTAACAGCACGCCAGAACTTCCCCTTCAACCCGGTGCGTCACTTTGTCCATCCAGAATACTATCTTTGCTCACAAATCAGGCAGAAAGCCAACCCTCAACGCACCAACAGACTTCGGCGGATGAGGAGGCGGCCGACAGCGACGCTATCAACTTCGATTTCTATAACCCAGACTTCGGCTGCCTTGTGCTCGATTCTCCTCACCCAATCAAGTATCAAGAAGACATTTACCCGACGGCTCTCCATCTTTTTGAGGCGATTGAAATATCTCCCGGATCGCAGACATATCGCAGAATTCATTCGAACCCGTGGTGAAGCGGAGCTCAGCGACCTTGTTTTTAGATCTCGAGAAGCTCAGCCAGTGGCAGAGAGACGACTGGTCCCAAGTTGCTGTGGACAAACTTGACGAGGTTCTTGTCTGCAAATTCACTCAGCATGACGAACCAAGGAACGTCTTGGTCGACCGAACTGAAAATAAAGATCTACGATTCATCCACGCAGACCCATTCCTGGGTTGGGGTCCATCGGGTGAAAACGAGCTCGGGAAGGCATTGGTGAGATTGAGGGAGCAGTTGAGGCAGCAACGAGAGGCAGAGCCCCGGTCAAGAGATGGAGTTCAGATGCCCTAGACATGCACTCAATACCTACCAAACTGCTAGTAAGCTCCCTGTTAGAATAGGAACACGACCTAGGCACGTTTGAAAAAACCACGGAGTTGAGCAAACCATTTCATGGTCATCTCCTCGAATTGCCAGAGTCTGTTGCAGGCGTCAACTCCAAAATGAAAATGGATTGTGCCATCGCCGTCCCCCCTCACTTCAGTGAGAGGTGGAGTACTTCGTTCGTCCTTGTCAATGCATATATATAAGCTTCGCTCCTGATCATTTATGTCTTCCTACAAACAGGAAGTTGGTGTTCCGATAAGCAGCAACTAGGGGAGCCTACTAGGGGATCTCTAGATACTGGGCCGAGTACTATATTCGACCGCAAGCTTCCGCGTCCGCCGAGTCTACTTTCGAGGCATTCCATCGGAAAAGGTCACCATTGACCTCGGCGAAATTCGTTGTGCTTTTACACCCGGTGACGTTGTACCACGCGATGGCGGGAGAAAAGCACCTTGCACGACAGCCGGCCGGGTTTTCTGCGATTAGTGTCCCAGGATGGCCATGCGCGATGGACGACGTTTGTGGGGGATGCGCTTGCATAAAAGAGCCGACCATCTCATGGTGGAGCTTCCTCAGTGTCTCAAATTTTCGGGCACGTCCCTACATCGTAGCATGGGAAGTGAAAGGAATAATACCGGTTCCCCAGGTCACTGACAAGAGAAGCCGGGTCATGTAAACAGGGAAGAAGTTTCAAGAATGAGCAATACCGAATTCCACAAGAGATCGTCCGCCTTGCGCTTCGTTAGTCTTCGCGAGCTTGGAAATACAATCGTTCATTTGACGATCGTAGTGTCGTAGGAGAAACTTCGAGGATCGGTGTTATTCCGAGACGCGAACGGAAAGGTGGAACACTACAATGAAGAACATGCATCGAGAAACTAGCGCCCCGACTCAAATAAGCGCCAGCATCGGCAGGAGCAATGGCTCGGAAGTTGCTCGGAAGCGTGCCCAGTAGCCTCAATCCAGTGATTCTCTGAACAAGTATGGCCATCCAGGTCACTCCTTTCTCCACTACTTGGGCCGAGAGCGATACGCAACACGCGGGAGATGCCGTAGTGGACGTCGTTCCGAGCCCTGCGTCGGGGTAACATAGAGCCAAGGACGATTTTGAGAGGAGCAGACAACAATGCCTTCAGAGCACATGCTCCCCCTTGCCCACTCCGGCGTGTGCCCATCCTTGCACTACCCGTCACACCATAATAGACCATATTAGCCCGCCTTGAGGCAACCCGGCCGCTCTCCAGTGATTAGGCATGCTACAGTGCGAATTCAGTTTGAATTGGCTTCAATTCCGCCTTCTATCGAAGAAGAATACGCGAATACCTGTTGGTACCGATGTCCCTGAAAGGTCGGCGAGGTGAGGTTTTCTTCCCCGCATTCCGTACTCGTCGCGATGACCCCGCAGGGCTACTTCCCCTCCTATTGAGCCGGCTAATTATGCAGATGATGGGACCTTGAATTTCCAAAAGTCGCAATGCCGACGGACCCGCACGTAGAAGCTTTCAGTTACCGCTGGGGATGGATAGATGACGGCGGGAGCGGGAATCGAGCCAGCAGATGCACCTAGAAAGAGCGTAATCAATGTAGGAGCAGCACATAATTTCGTGCATCACGGACCACTAGCCTGTAGGGTTATGCAAAGCGAATTGCGTGTCTGGGGTATGGGTCGGTGGTAGCGGTTTCCTGCTTTGTAACTGATTATATATCCTGGGATTTCAGCTGCTCCCATAGTCGCACTCTCCTCCATTGCGAATTTCGAACCTGCGTAAGGCATGAGTAATCCAAATACGGACGAAATATCGACCTGATGAATCGCGCACACCTCCCCGGACGAACCACTCGCAACTGGAAACTCACATCGACCAGGTCACCAATACATTCTACCGCATCTGAGTCCGCAGTGAAAACCGTGTACGTGGAACATCGGGGGTGGCCCCTACTATCGGAATCTTTTAGTAACCTCGGTACTGGAAAAGTGTAAGCTCACCTAGACGGTGTTCCTCAGTCGCGGAGAGGTAGGCCGAAGGGATCATGGAAGGCAAAGGGGTCTCCCCGAAGGATCGAAAGTTTGAACAGCTTGATGAACTACCATTCGCTGGGTCGCAAGGGCTATAGACAGGAAGGTAGTATGGAAAGGTTGTTCGGGTATGAAAAGGTTATCAAGGGGTGGATGATATCGCGATTCATTTCCAGTGCCACTTGGACGGAGCGATCGCCTTGTATCAGGAAAGCAATGCGACTGGGAAGGGCGATGGAAGTAGGGGTTGGACACAACGCGAGAGAGCGGCTAATGAGGGCAACTGATTCCAATTATCGGCTATGCTGATGCCGACGAAGCCTATGGTTCGAGGGTCTAACCTGATTAGATGGATAAGAGTCAACCAATTCATTGCTTAGATACGAGTGCCATGAAACTTAACCTCACGTTGCCTGTTGGCCTATTGAGCGGCGATGTTGCTTGGTAGACTTAGGGGGTAACCTTGTCCATGGTTCCAGCACCAGATTATAGGCTGGAGCTACGCCTTGACATGAACTGGCTCACTTTGCACCAAGGTGTACCAGAGGAGGGCTTGCCTCCGCCAACGTGGCGGATGCTGGCCAATGTTTCATCAAGGAGCCACGTAGTCGCTGCGGCGAGAATCGAAATGGGCACCAGCTATAATCAAGCAATGGCTATCAGTGACAGCTTCGTTGCCTATGATCAGGGCTAAGCGCCGACGCTGCACTAAGCAGACTGGCAGAAATATTGCTAGGTAATGCTCGTCATACCGTTGCATGTGGTGAATTGGACGTAATGAATGCCTTAGTGTCATCAAAGGCCGAGAAGCTGTGCAAGAAGCTCATGAACACGGTGTTGTCCCCCCAGAGCGTATTTCCATCTGGAATAGAAGACTAGGCAGTTGAAGCGGGACGTTCAGAGGTTAAAACGCTCTGACAATCCCCAGCTCCAGCCAACACTT
>JANDKE010001062.1:0-17166 GCA_027627275.1 Coprinellus aureogranulatus
ATGCTCCGGCTGTCACGCAGTGTACTACTGCTCGAACGCGTGCCAGATGGAAGACTGGACCAGATTCCACTCAAAGGAATGCTCGCTGCTATCGCAACGGCCTCGTGAGTCTTTGCCGTGCTGCCTCTCTCTGGCTCTGAAACTGAGCAAGCCAACTGGAAACAGGTCAAGGATGTATAAGTGCGAGAATCGAGCGGGAGAAATTAGCTCTCCTTGAGGTTCTCGCCAATCGCTTCTTGCCCCATCGGCACGATGTCTTAGCTGAGGGGCGGCGTCGCGAGAGAACCGAAGCCGAAGTCTACGGCAGGGTACATGTCTTTGACCTCGCAAAAAACCCGACGGGTTTTGATTAATCAAACGCCCGTGCATATGTTTCACAAGTGATTAATCGGATTAATGCGATTAATCGCCTGCCAAATCGATTCATAACTCTGCGGGGAGGTTTGATACGACAATATTCTACTCATAACGACTATGTAGCTCGTCCTCGCGTATCATTCCTGGTGGCGGAAAGCTATCCTCCTGCCGTCGCTCCTGTATATAGCGCACGAACTCATCGTCATCCCAAAACATGCCCCTGCCAATAGCCTCTTGGAGATGCTCCACGGCGTCCTCCTTCATCCGTTTGTACATCGTGGCTTGCTTCCTGGCATAAGACATATAGGCGCCACTCAAGGATGGCTGCGTCGCCAACTCAGCCCACACCTTGGACATCCGTTCAAAGCTGCGAACAGTCCGAACGAGGTCGGCCTGTCGTGTCTCCCACTCCTCTCTCCAGCGCGCCATCTCCGCTTCTGCTCTGTACCACTGTACGCGATCCGCTGGGAGAAGGCTTGAGTGACATTCATTGAATATAGAGTTGCCCCAACGCACCTTCTTCTGACCAAGCCTTCATTTCTTTGGCAGTCAGCCCGACACAGCTGAGGTCCCAGATCCACCCCTCCTTGAAAGGCTCAGCCAATTCTCCCGGACCCGTCTTCGCCTTTGCATCGGTTGTCCGCGACCGTTTGGAGGAGGGAATGTCGGAAGCGCACCCATCGGTTTCCGTACCTGATGATTTGCGCTTTGAGGAAGACACTAACGGGGTACCTGGCGGTGAGCGATTGGTGAGTGACCCGCTTATCAACAATGGGCAATGGATCATCCGTGCGATCAGCCCCACTGACCTTTTGTCTTTGTGCCACTCGCAACTTTCGCCAGCACCGAAGACACCCCGTCCGCGCGCCTGGAGTCTCCTGTCTGACGCTTCACCGCCGTTGGTTTACGTTTCGTGTCTTCCAAGGTCAAGGCGGGAAGTCGATGATCGCCATAGCCCAACGCGAGCAACGCAGTGCGATTCTTGTTGTACGATTCAATTGCAAGATTCATGGCGACGCGAGTGTTGGCGATAATCTTCGCATTTCGAGTGTTCTCTCGTTGGCCACGACCGTCGTTCTTGGCTTGAGTGTCAAGGCTGAGTGCTTTCGAAAGCTCTTGGACCTTCTGGATTTTGTCAAAAGCGGCACCCTCACGAAGTTTTCGTTCTGTCTGAGCAAGTTCCGTCAGCCCATACTTCCTCTGCTGAGGGCGAGTGAAGTCCGAAGGAATGAAAAGACGTTCCCGACACAGCGGAACTCGCCTAATCGACTGCTCGGCAACTGAATCAGCAACGGCTGTGTGCAATCGAAGGTTCTTCTGCCTGGACCTGAATGTGTCTAGACGCTTGCTCAAAATCCTTTCTTGATCGATGACCGATTTCTTGATGTCGTCCGTGTTGTACTTTTCAGAGCGCTTCTGTAGGCTCTGTACCTTGAGCCTAGGCAATTCAAATCAGTTCGGTGGAGTGACGATCGTAAAATTAAGCGCACTGAAGATCCTGAATTTCGACCGCTTCGTTGAGCATTACAATACTGTCCCCTTCGAGACTATCAGCAGACGCTTGAGCTTGGTCGGCCTCGGCGACTTTCTTCCCTTTCGCCTTTGGTTTGATTGTCGAGCCATATTTTTCCTTGGCTGCGGCTTCGTCAGCCTTCTCCAACACTTCGAGCATTGTCTCGTACACCTTCTTCTGGCTAGGAACTTCGCATAGAATTGGATCAGTCACTAGCTACATGCCCAAGACAACAGAGAGATCGTTACCTTTGACCTGCTTCTGCCGATAAACACATTCAATTTCCCCGTCTCTGTACGTCTTCTTGCCTCTTGGTTCCGCTTGCCACTTCTTAATTCGCTTGACGCCGTTGAGCCTTGTCAGCTCGTCAAAGTTCTCCTTGTGGAAGATGAACAAATCCCATGCTGTTGTGATGTCCTTCTTTAGTCTCCCACCCATACGTTGCGTCTTTATCCAGTTCCAAAAATTAGCGAGATTAATGAGTGTATCCTGCCGAAGACCGTTGTTCATTTGACGAGCTTGAGGGCCAAAAGGGTTTGATACGACCCAGTACTGTTCAGCCATCTCACCATGGAAGTGGCCAGCATTCGGCGTATAGCTGCATGCATACTCGTACATGCAATTGTCCTTGTGATTCTGCACGTGCACGAGCGGAATGAGGCAGCGAATTCGCTCGACGACAGGAACGAGATCAGGAAACTTCTCGGTGAAGCGGTCCACGAGGTTCACCCAGTACGCGCATGAGATATCGTAGGAGAGAAGAAAATCCGCTGCAATGTTGTAGATATCTTCATCGTCAAGGACCATGCATTGCCGGATCATGTGAGCCAAGGCGTAGTCAGCATTCCAGAACCTATAAGTTGTGAGCAACTTAAGTCCTGCGTACACTCGGAAACAACCCACTTTTCCCCTAGCTGAAGGTCGACCGTCGATAGCACGAAGACATGACTGCACTGGCAATTGACAACACCAGTAATGTCCATGTGCTTGAATTTCTTGCGGTCCTGCTTATTCACGGCGTTCAAGTACGAGCATGTTGACTTCTGAGCGCTTGTCGTCAGTAATGCCCCGATGAATGCATGATACTCTTCTTCGCTAGGAAATTGTGCCTCCCCTCCATACAACGAGAAGCTCTCTGGGTCAGTGTTCTTCATGTAGTGATTAGCATGATGATTTCCATCGAGCGTCCTCTGTAATTGACTTAGGTGCCTATGATACCGTGAGCAGTGAATCAACGAGGCACGGGTGACGACGAACCGGAGGCAATGATCTACAAGCTTTCGCCACTTCGGACTCATGTTGAAGTGAGGTTCGGGGCACGCAGGGCAACGCACAATCAAAGTTCCTGCTGTGCGGTGTGTAAGGACCTTTTGAATGCCATGTGCATGCCCCAGTCTTTTCTTCGCAAGAAGGAACTGCCACACTTGGGTTGCTACTATGAATTGGTCGTAGATTTCCTAGTATTGACTTCAGATATGTGATTCAGGATGGACGAAGACTGGACGTACAGAGACATCGTCTGGGAAGCTATTACTTGTGAGACGATAGAGGGCCCTGACATAATTCTGCGCGGCGGCGCGGGATTCGAGATGGTGTAGACTGAACTGATCAAGAACATTGAAAGTGAACACTGTCTTGGGCTGTCGGAGTGTCGCTGGGAATAGACACGATGCCATGAGCTGGTCCACACGGTTGACGAACCCAGAGCAAACACAAAATCGAACTTGCGTCTTGTGAATACCATTGGTATCAACCACGGTCAGGTTGATAGGCTTGGCGAGGTTATCGACAGACGCAGAGGGACATGATCTTGCGGAGTGCCCAATGTTGTAGACGTAGTCGGGGATCAGTGACGACAACTCTCGCTTCGTGAAGTGACCCGCTTCAGAATCCCATACCGACGCCCAATGGAACGGGTTGTGCGAATGGTCCGCAACAAAGCACACCTCGCAAACCGGCCGGGAAGCGATACAGTCAAAACACATCACCGTCCGCTTACGCTTGCATTTGCAAGAGCACTCTAGATCGACAAAACGCACTGGGTTCTCGGCTTCGATCATCATGCTGAGGAGCTCAGGGACTGCATCTTGAAACTCACGCAGGAGCTTTGTAGTCTGCGACACCCTGTCAGTGCCAGCAGAACAAAGGGCACCCAAGAAACGTACCTGTGACCCTGATGCACTGGACTTCTTCTGTGCGTGTTGGGCCTCGCCCTCCTCTCCCTCGCGTTCAGGTTGTGGCATTGCGTCGGCATTCTCTGGTAAATCATTCGTCATGTTGAGTGCTGAAGGCATATGTGAAACATTAATTTCGTTGCATTGGCTGCTGTGACGAGGTGGAGAGGTTAGCTGTGGGGCAGCTGGGAGTGGACATCGCTCTCGGAGTGTTCCTCTTGCATCAGTTCGCTCGGAAAACGCTGCACTGTTGCGCTCGTCGATGCCGCCATCGACAACTTGGCTACTGAGGAGGCTGAAGCGTGATTTGAATCCCGAAGGCGCCATCGTCGAGGGTCGAGTACGGTTGAGGACTATGAAAGCCACTGGGACATTGTAGCAACAAATATATACCTCGCTTAACAAAGACGAAAGCCACAACGAACTTAGGTCAAAGCACAATGGGTGCAAATGTGGCAGAGATGGTTTCTGCCACTGTGCCTCGGAGTGCTGTACGGTTAGATCACCGCTGAGTGGCTACAGCTCACTCAAGGCAAACCAACGGATAAGAAGTTACTGACTGTGTATTTGAGACTCGGATAATCAATATCTACTAACCCATCCGAGGGTATGAAACTGGGGAAAACACGAGGTCAGGCAATATTTCCAAGAGAGGTAGTCTGAACAACACACATGAAACAATCATCCGAGACAGCGGTATCCGTTCCAAGCACTACGGCTCGGAGTGCCCGATTATTCACTGTGAGGAGTGAACGTTGGATCCACTACCCTGGCTGAAGTACGTAAGTCTTTGCAATGTGAAGGTAGTCGCATCTAGGTTCAAAGCAATCTGCGCTTTGAGCTTCGGTCCTCGACGTTCAGCATCCAAACGTGAAGTCAACCCCTCATAGCTGTCATCATTGTCACAAGCCCTCAAAGGGTCTCGGACACGCCTAGATGTAAGGGGGAGGGAACTCCAAGTCGTCGTTTCATTTGGCTTGGGTCACGGTCATGACCTCAACTAAACTTTGCTTATAGCTTGAGTGCGAGTTATCGAGGGTGGATGATGTGCTTGAGGTATTGTGATGAGCGAGAGAGTGACTTGAAGGTGCACATCCGCCGCTCAATACAGCGTGCGCCGCTGTGGTAGGGATCCTCGGCAAAGTCGACTCCCTACGCACTGGCAGGCGCACATCGGATGACATAATCAACTCCCATCAGCCAATCGCCTGCGGGAACCAACCGTCGTCACCTTTCCTCTCACCTCAACCACCACCACTCCGGAACCCCGCATTCGAAACCACGGGAACGTCAAGACGAGTTCCCAGCACTGCTAGAAGGATGAAGGAAAGGCTATGGGCGCCAGATGCGCGAGTTCACGTTGTGTTGAGGAAATGGTCTGTTTCAGTTTAATTTCTTACGATATTTCGTTTGTGTCATCGTTTCTTTGTGCTCTCGTCGTACCTTGCGTATCGAAGGGCGCTTTTGATGTCCATCTGGCGGAGGCGAGTGGTATGAGTCTCTCCATTGCAGCTCAGGCGAGTAGAGCTTGGGTCACTCCACGAGGTCGAGACGGCGACCGTGGCCTTTGAGCGCGGTGCAGAGGACATTAGGGACGTCGTAGTCACTCGTTGAAATCGGGGAAGCAGAGAGAGCACCCCAAGGCTATCGCAACCCGTTTCTATTTGCATGGTTTTGCGATTTCCTAGGATTTACCTTCAGTTGGGGATCCTGACGCACGAGGACGCGTAGGCAGGCTCCAATTTCACAGATACCTCTTGTATCCGATCTATTCCCCTCCTGTACCATCCTACCTACCCATCTATCAAATCTCTTTGCGCTTACTCCCCTCCAGCATTGACAAGAGTCCGAGCCGAGCCCAACAAGAGCGAACGAGCACGCATTCAACGAAGTGCGTACCCAAGTCTAGTTCCTCAAACTGATTACCCCTCGATAATCTGAGTCTCGTAGTCATTTTGACGACCTTCTAACCTCTCTGCTTCCTCTGCCAACAAGTCTTTTCCGCCACACCGTGTAGAACAGCCGCCCACTCATGGCCGAGAGCTTCAGGTTACGAAGGTCGAGGGGTGAGCGCGACACAAGGCCTTGCGTTTCGGAAAGAAAAGCAAGAGTATCCGAACATTCAAAGTGGAGCACTGAGCGCCGAACGCTGAGCGTTGAACCTGAACCCAGAACGACTGGCGCCCACCGTAAATGGTGATATTCTAAGTAATTCCTGTCGGCTTCGAGGCTATCGGCGGTTGCGAATGTCCCCCCTCACCTGAACTACCGCCACGTTCCCACATTCTCCTCGGGTTCTCACTTGCTGTTCCGAGAAAGCCATGGAGAGGTGAGTTCCTGTCTCCACACCTTGCACTGCTACTCAATTCGCGCTCTTTGTCAGACATCATTAAAGCATTATACATCTATTCGGAGTATACAACTTTGTGAAGCAAGAAGAGAAATTCGGAATTGGCTGATCTAATCGGATACGGGACCAGAACTCACGACTGCGGCGTGCTCGCGTTGTCGGCGTGCACAGTTAGTCAATGACAATACGCCTTCGAAGCTTGTGGCGGGGTGTCTCGCTCGCATCCTCGTCACTCATTCTCCTGCGCTTCGGATATACAGGCTGTTGAATATTGTGCTGACGTTCCTTTCCCTTTCGCGAATTCTTTACTGTGGCGGCATTATCCAATGGTATGAGATCCTCGAGGCCAGGGCATTCGCCATCGATAATGCCAGCCTTGCGAATAACAAGAAGTTCCATGGGCCCGACAACTTGCTTCGAGTAGGTGGGGATAGGAACGAACGTGTCATGGAACAGGTCATAGATCTCGTACGCAACCTTAGGGTGTCCCGTCAGGTTGCAGAGAGTGCGGTCTTCATAGAAGGCCCACAGACCATCCGTGGTGACGGCACTGTGTACGAGTGCCTCGTCCCCACCCTGCGTACGCCATTTTCAATTCCGCGACCAGGAAGGAACTTACGACACGTACCTCCAGGAAGACATGGACTGCAACACGGCCATCAGCAGCGGTGTCCGATATGTCACCCATTGAACTGGGGAGTCGATCCCAGGTGTTGGAGGAACTCTGGGAATGTGCAGGCGAGTCGGAGCTGGCAAATTTCATAGGAGAACTTCTGCCTGACAACGTGAAGGTGCGAGTGTGGACGGGCAGCCCAGGGATAACTACAGGAGGCGAAGCTGGAGCAGTGATGATAGGTTCCCGGTATTCCCCAGACTCTTCATCGAAGACTATAAGCTCGGTTCAGTCAAGAGTGAGTTTTTAAATGGGGCTCGACAGTTCGGACTCACAGGAAGCGTCATAGGGATTCACCCAGAAAGGCTCTTTGGGAAGTGAGGACTTTGCCGGCTCGAGCGCTTCAATGACTAAATCGGTTTGACTCTTCCGCACTGCCTTGCGCTCGGCCTTGAATTCTGCCATCTCCCTATGAAGTGCGCGGATAGTTCGATTGGAGAATTTTACGGTTTGGAGACCTTGGTACTGGCACTTGTTCCCACTCTTGCCTACGCACTAGTCAAGCCATGGATACGTTAGTGCTGACATTGGAGATGGGAACCTCGATGAGCACGTACGTAAAACCCTTCGCGCCCAATATCGTCGTGCTCCTTCGCTCCCATAGATATGTTGTAGACATGCCAAGCGCCATACTGGCAGGGAGGAGGCTTGAAGAGCTTCGTACGTCCGTACCCTTTTATCAAGGTGACCAGATGAGCTTGTTCGGGAGTTAGGCGAGGGGCTGGCATGTTGTGCGCGGTAGACTTAATTCGTTGAGATGAGGACCTGGCAGGACTGCGGTACGTTTTATACCCAAGTCTTCCAAAGGGCAATCCCCGAACCTAACTCCATTGTCAGTGTTACAATGACGACGTTTGTCTTGTCGTGAACGCGACAATGCCAGAGACAATGCGCCACGCTGCTCACGCACGCCTTGGAAGTTTGTCCTGGCTTTGACCGAGGAACAGTGCCATGTGCTAAATCTCCTCACAGCACCTGAACAAAAGCATACAATAATCTTCTCCAGTTCACAAGCAAAGCTTTGATCATCTTTAATAAAGGCGTTTGAAAGGCGCCTAACATCCCTCCGCACAGCTTACGGTTCCAATCGTTTTGTTGTGCTTTTGTTTGTTTACACACACCAATGTGGAGCGTGCGGTGGGCTGTGCATCTTTCTCTCCCTCCCCTCGAGCTCACATTCACTTGCCCGAGTGCTCGTTATTGTCCGCCTTCCGCCCCATGTGCTCCAAGACGGGTGCACTCTGTGTACACAATGAAAGCAGATGGCTCTCGCCATGAGCTCGAAAAGCCGCTGTGCAATTCAACTCGATAAAGCCACGCAGGCGGAGAGCGACCGCCCCATCGAAAGACATGAGTCCCCCAACACTCCCCGAATTCACTGAGCCTCAGCGCAAGCTGATCAAATCTCATCTACCTGGTTTATTCCGACTCATCGATCGGCGCGCTGACACCAACGAGATCACCAGGTGGAAGAAAGCGACAATCGAAGAACTGCTCAAGCACGATCTGCTCGCTCGATCAACTGCGGAGGACTCCGACGTGGATGAGGATGGGCACTTGGAAGAAGATAAGAGGGTAGTTATCGCCGTTGAAAACGGTGATGAGAAGACTCCTGCAGAGGTTTCCGAAGTGAGCGCTGTGATCTCCCCCTTATGCTGTGTTAACCTCTCATAGATCATTGACCGGTACTACCTCAACCAAGGCAGCTATCACAGGCGAAAAGGGAAGCGATCCACAACTGAAGCCGTACCCAAGCAACATCCCCATACTGCTTCTGTGGTCTCGCCGAATCCGACGTCGTCCGTTGGGCAGGGCACTATCGCCAGCAATAGTGGCGAATTGGCTACCCTTACCAACGACCCCACGCTGTCTTTTCTACGTACTCTCATCGTCTTCCAAGGGCAAATGCCTTCTAGGGAGCTCTTTATCTATGAGAACCAACGCGAAATCACGGCGGAGATTGAGAGCATTCGGAAGGGGATGTCAGAAGATGAACTGCGAAGGCTTAACGGGGCCCATCCACCAGCGAGCCGTCTCAAAACTTTTCACAGAGGAAAAGCGAAGGGTCTATGAGGAGAAGATCAAGGCACTAGCCGAAGATATATCACTGTGAGTATACAAAGCTACGGGTTCTACCTGATCTCTTACGAATGGTGCTCATAGGAACCAAGCCGAGTTTGCGGGGCTCCTGCTAAAGCTTTTGAATGATGTATGTGACCGCGGGTACCTTGGATCAGCGCTGTTCGGGATCATGTATGCGTTCCGGGACCCGGATAGCGACAATCTGAAGACAGGACTGTAAGTGGCCTGCGTCAAATATGCGGGTTCTTCTCAATCAAGTTACCTTAGGTACTGCACTGGCCATAACTCCAAGACGTCTCAACGTATCAAGACTTCGCTGCCGCATCACAACGAGCTGTTGACTGATTGGGAGGTACATGCTGACACCACTCTACCCCGTGCGTGCTCTCTTCTGGGAATCGTATTTGCGTACTGATCGATGCCGCTCAGGTTTCACTCGCCTAGCACGATCAATGGAACTGCAATACCGAGATGGCATTGCCTTACTTCCTCACATCAACCTTCACACAGCAAACTTCGGACAACTCGCAGCAATTCTAGACGCCCTATTCAAGGCTCTCTGGGGTATGTAATCAACATTTCTTTCTCACCCTCACCATTATTCCTTATCGCCGGTACCGTAGACTTTGCGTGGGGTTCGAACGGTGAAAGGCATCTGATCCCCTATGCCGACATTGAGGAGAACCCCGACATCTACTACGACACCGGTCGCTATCCCTCCATCTCCATTGGTGATCCCTCCGCCATGTCAACTGCAAAGGTGGTAGTCCTCTGGACCGAGATCAGCAATCTCTGCGATTCCATGACCCCTTTGCAGTTCTATCCACGTGCCAAGATTGAGAGTAACATCATAGTGGCAAAGGGTCAACGTGCATCCTCCGAGACCAACACTTCTCCACCGCGACATGTTTTTCTTACGAAGCGCCCTACACCCTCTACATCTCCGACCTTCAGCGACGATGACTTCGGAGGAGCGCTTTCTCCGGTCCCAGAGGAGTCCGGTGATGAAGAAGCTCCCATCCATCAAGTCCTGTGGAGAGTTCCGCAACTCGTGGGCGCGGAAGGGGACGTGGTGGACAGGATCAAAGCTGCCGAGCAGAATTAGCGATACAGATCTTGTGACTGCATTTGATGGTCGCGTGTGGGCGCGTCGTATAAAAGTCTGCCTGATTCCCCTGTCTAGCCCATATGGCCCATCCTGTCCCCGCCCAAGCCTTCCTAGGAGGGCTCTCCATCCCCTTTGCTGTCCATTCTCTTGCTCTGCTGAATGGTAATGTCTTTGGTATCTCTGGGTTCCTGCATCGCGCCGTAAAGGGCAGCGTAGAAGGAGCTGCAGGAGTCGTCGGTCTTGTCCTTGGAGGCATGGTAGTGGCCGCTGTCGACGGAGGCGTAGTGCCCACATCGTTGAGTCTACCTCTATCCCATATCGCAGCCTCCGGCTTTCTTGTTGGTCTTGGTACCAAGGTAAGGATACACTGTCTAGTAGATCTTGGAATGCGCTTAACCTATCCTCAGCTATCAAACGGGTGCACCTCAGGGTAACTAGGTTATCTGCCCATCCCTCTCAGCCATCTCACCCCGTGTATGCGTTCCAGCCATATGGTCTGTGGTCTATCTCGCTTCTCACAGAGGTGCGCCGATCTAGTCCCTGCTTCTCCAATAGCCTGGCCCTGACTGACGTACATGCTTCCTTTTCATTTGCTACGATGCTTCTCGCCCCTTATTGACGATGGTGTCGTTCATATTGAATTTCGGTGGCGTATGCATTACAAGGTCATTCGTCGCCACCGTCTCTTTCTTCACGACCGGCGTGATAACGGCCTCGCTCCTGCACAATGACCTCCCCGCGATCGGGACAGTCGACTGGTCCCTTGGGTTGAACGGAGCGAGGTACCTTGCGTTCCAAGCTCTACCGTTTGCTGCATCTATCTTGCTATATGCACTGGTGCGTCCGGTCTGCATAATTCTCCAGACAGCTGCAGGAACACGCTCGTCACGCAGGCTCCACGCACCCCCTCTTCCCCCTCACCTTCTAACACCGACCCGAACGAGAAAAGCACCCTCCTTTCCCGCGACGCCACGACTCACCCTCTATCGGCACCCACTACACCCAATGCCGTTAGCAGCACACCTTCAACCTACTACGCCCCATCTCACCGACTCCGCACCCTCGCCTTCCTAACAACAAGCATACACTTTGCACTCGCGCTACAGCTCTCGAGCCTTACCGACCCTCTGCGCGTCGTATCCTTCCTCCTGCTCCCCTGGCACCACGCGTTCGACCCTTCGCTAGCGGCATTAGCTGCTGGTGCCCTCCCTCTCGCAATAAGTTTGTATCGGTACGCGAGAGGGAATGAGGTGCCAGTGTGCGGAGGCAGGTGGTCGATACCGAAGGGCGGGTGTATCGATTGGAAATTGGTTGGTGGTGCAGCATTGTTTGGTGTAGGCTGGGGTATCGCGGGTGTCTGTCGTAAGTTCGTTCTTCGTCCTTTGCGTGTACGCTGACTGAATCGAATTCTTGACAGCTGGGCCTGCACTTGTGAATTTCGGACGTGCTGTCGTCTCTGGAGGTAACGTCGCGCCTTTCGGAACCTACCTCACTGCTCTGGTTGCAGGTGGTCTCCTCGCCTAACGAGATCATCATGGTGGATGGTAGTGGTTGTCATATAGGCAACCGTGTTAGAGGGCGATTATATAACTTATTCCACTAATCTTCGTTCGCTTTTAGCTCGTAGTTACTTTTGCTCGTTTGGCAGATGGGAAGACACATTAGTTCAGTAGTCGGCTTCTAGCACAAGGTAGTGTGAAAGCATCGAACTCACAAGGCTGAGGTGGGGTCGCAGCCCAACATGCCTCAAGTTCGCGTGATGTGCAACAGCAGTCCATCTCTAATGGTTATGCAGTAGTTTTACACATGAACGATTGAGGCACCCGTAAGATAGAAGTGCCGTCGGGAGATCAATGGGGACAACCACGGAGGTTGAAGAGATCATGACCCAGCTCCAGCCCCCTTCACCGGCCGACTCCTCCCCCATTTCACAGTCACCCTTTGACCATCCACTTCAAGCCCCTTCGCCCACGCAGCCGCTGCGACCTCCGCACTATCCCTATCTTTAAAGTTCGCAAATGCACACCTCGTCTTCGCCACATACACCACACTCTTGATCTTATCCTTGTCAAGAGAGGGTATCGACCGGATGATAGCGGTACGGATAGAAGCTTCAGTTGCGGATTCTGGGAGGGAGGCGAGGAAGAGGGATGTGATGGTCTGGTCGGATGGGGGTGTGAGGCCTTGAGACTCGGCGTAGGTGTTCAGCAGGCGTTTGGCTACGCCATCGTTCCGGCCGTGGTACCGGTCTTGGATGTTTTGTGCTGCGCCAACGCCTTTCTCTTGCTGTTGCACGACGGAGCCGTCGGCGTTCATAATTGTACCACCGCTACTTGAGGAAGAGGAAGCAGCGTTGGCTGGGGGTTGTTCATGCCGGTAAGGACATGCGTCTCCGCGGTTGCATTCGCCTTTGAGGAAGAAGGAACAGATGTGGGGGCGGTTACGTTTGTAGTAGGGGTCGGTGCGGGCGAGTTGTTTGAGCATCTCTTTGCCGGCCGTTGAGGTGCCTTTCAGTTCTAGACCTTTCTTTCCACCTTCCATCTATTCGTAAAATTAAAGCCTGTCAGCACCTCGTCCATGCAGAAAGAGCTAAGCAAAACGCACCGCAGCCTCCATATTCTGAGCATAGTACTCCCTATTGATATCGCTCGTCGGCGCCTCCGAAGTCACGCCCAGCGCCGTGTCCCGCACTTGCGTCGGCAGTCCATACTCCAAGTCCAGCAAACACGTTTGGCAGACGTTCTTGACTTTAGCGCAAGTTTGGCAGATGACGGTTGTTTTGTAGCGAGCGCCTTGGCCGGGGTTCCATCGGAAGACGGTGAAGGGTCGGGCGCAGGTTCCGCAGGAGCGGCCGAATTCTTGTTTAGACTAGAAATACGAATAAATTGTTAGGTGCATTGGATAGGATACTTTGGTAAAGACGTACCATTCGGACGAAGGGATTTGGACCCAAGCCTGTTCAGAGACGCATCAACATCTCATTCAACTATCATCGTGACGAACAACGTACAAGTCTCGCAGAGAATGGGGAACTCAGACTGCTCCCATCCTGCCTTGTTGATATCTGCCTTGGGCATGTTTCGGGCGTGGTAGTGGTCGAGGACGAAGAGGTGGTGGCGGTGGTGGTGAGGATCGAAGTCGGGTGTGGTGGACTGTCGCGCTGCAATCGAGTCCGCGTTTGGCTGATGGGTGATGACAAATCAAAGCGAAGCCTACGGGAAAGTTCAAACTTTGAAAAAGCTGTGGGCGCTTCACTTCTGTCTGTCACTCTTGAACACCTCTTTTTTTCTATCGCTCGATCTATAACGATGTACAGCTTCCCCGATATACCACCTCCTTTCCCCCTCCGCCCCTTCACCACCTCGCCTCGGCCACCAACGCCATGCTCACGGTGCTCGCAGCCCTTTTCGGTTTCGTGCAACTCTTTCTCTTCAAGGTTGCTGCTCAAGTGACGAACGTAACGAAATGTATTGATGAGAACTCGTTGGGTATGTGGCCCCAATGTCATGTCCCCATAAGTAGTGGAGCACTCACGCTGACCAGATGCACGACTCCGTGGGTCATACCCCCTGCTTCACCACAGCGCATCTGTACGAACCATGTGGGAAGCGTACGTGTCTCACTCCCACTGTTGCTCTCGCATCTGTCCTGGTCCTTGACTGCTCCCCCAACAGATCGCTTTCTGCAGGCCATTCCTCCGGGAACTTCGTACTGGGGCCCAAATGCTACCGGCTACGATCCATGTGGTTGCAGTACAGCTGTGTATATGCTCACGAGTGCTTGTGGTGCTTGTCAAGGCCGCTCCTGGGTCGAATACACCTTTTGGTCGAAGGACTGTCCCACCAAAATGCGATACCGTATCTATCCCAAGGAGGTCCCTTTAGGCGTGACTATGCCTGAATGGGCAAAGATGAACATCTCGAATATGGCGCGGCAAACATTCGACATCCAGGCGGCGAAAATGGGTGAGCACATATTCTTCGTTTTGATTCTTTCTTTTTGTTGAGTGTAATAACAGTCGCTCTCGCCCTACCCTCCTCTACCTCCCAAGGTACTTCGACGTCGAACCCCACCTCTTCCACCAATACCAGTCCAGACACCTCTCCGAACACTACGCCTGGCAGCAGCATTACAAAGAAAGGCACTATCGCCGCAATCGTGCTAGGCGGGATCCTCCTCCTCACTGTCGACCTGCACCCTCCTTGGCATGTGTTATATCAGGAAGCGCGCTCGCTCTGCACTGGCCCTGATGACAGGGAGGTCCTTCCATCCCATCGCTACTGGACACGGGGACCTACACCATGAACCAGAGAAGCCTCCTCCTGCCGGTGGCCATCCTCTTCAACCTGGAGAGTGCTTATCACCGACTCCCCCTCCCCAGGCAGCGGTGGCTCGGCGCAACTCCTGGCATTCGCGGAACTCGAGGGAGAGCCCTCAGAGTCTGTCGTCAGATTCGTCTTGGGGCCGGTCCCAGGGGGATCGCAATATGAGTTTGCTTAGCTTCCCCTACTACGGCGTACCAAGGCGTCATTCCGCGTCTTGATCGTCAAAGAGTACCCTGGCCACTAATTGGGCCAAAGACTCTGTGATAATGATACTCTCGTTGGCGATTTGTCTCGATCTCCGATTTACATCGTCACTCTACCATGTCAGCGCCTTTGATTATCTTTATCACAGCCAACGTGTTTTCTCACTGCCCCTCGCCTTTGCACAGCCTAACTCGACGTCGGGCCGAGAAGTTCCCTTAGGAAAGCGTCCTCCTCTGAAAAGTGCGATCCGTACAAAGGATTACGACTGAACATCTCCACCTCGACCGTCAGTCATCGATCTGAACTGTATGGTCAAGGGTTGGCCCCTCACAGTACGGAAACATAACTTGTGCCCAGCGGTCATGATAACACATAGTTAGTCACGATGGGCGATGCACCAGCGAATACGTTTACAATCTAGACTACAGGAGTGCAAGCCTTGTAGGGAATGGGACCTCCTGGATATCTGCTTTCCGTACTCGGCGGCATGGTAGTGGGCGATGGCGAGGCCGAAGTGGCCGCTGTACTCACATAGGCGCACACGAATGTCGCCTGCGTACATGGATCGAAAGGATTTTTCAAGGTCAAGTCCTACCAAACATGCTCCCGGTGGGCTTTGTCTCTGAATCTTGTGCAAGCACGTTATGCTCCCTGGACGTGTGATGGGGTCATTCTCAGGATCAACGACTTAGGACTTCCACAAGCGCCGGCTCTAGGGTTCTACTTCTTCATTGCGGTGCTGTCGGATAAGTGTGTGTGTGCCTTCTCCCTCCGTGACTATAAAATATGCTGTTGGCGCCATCATGCACCTCCGACTGGGTAACTCTTACCTCTCAGGCGCCTCCCACTTTCACACCTCGCCGCCAGCAGTATGGTTATCGTGCCAGCCCTCATCGTCGTCGTACAACTCCTGTTGTCCAGAGTCGCTGCTCAAGGGACAAATGTAATCAGATGCATCGATGAGAACTCTTGGGTATGTCACTACAATGGTATTCCTGGGTAATGGACTCTGAAATCGAATAGATGTATGACCCTACGGGTCACACTCCATGCTTCACCGCAGCTCATTTATACAGGCCCTGTGGAAGAAGTACGCACCCAACCTGGACCTTGTGCTCTTGTGTCGAAAATTTGTTGATCACTCCTCCAGCCCACTTCCTCCAGGCTGTCCCTCCCGGAGCACCTCCTACGCTAACTTACTCGGACCCAGACGCCACCAACTACGATTCCTGTGCATGCAGTACAGCTGTGTATATGCTCACGAGCGCTTGCGGCGCCTGTCAAGGCCACCCCTGGGTCAATTACACTTCCTGGTCGAGATATTGTACCCCGGAAATGCGATATCTCGTTTACCCCATGGATGTTCCAGCCGGCGTGATCGTACCAGAGTGGGCAAAGGCGAATGTCTCCATGCTGGCAGGACAAACCTTCGACATCGCCATAGCCCGGCTAGGTACGCATCTCCTTTCGCTCATCACATTCAATCATTTTCGTTATCGCTGACATCCGGGACAGCTGCTCTCGCCACATCGCCCTCGTCTTCACAACCTTTTCCTACTTCAGCATCCCCCCCTGTGGAGACAGATTCTGGGAGCAGCAATACAGCCAAGGGCCACTCCAAGGCAGGGCCAATCGCCGGGGGCGTCGTTGGCGGGCTTGCCTTCCTCGCTATCGCGGCCTTGCTTCTCGTCTGGTGTCTTATTCTCAGAAAACGTGCTCGTTCTGCGCGAGGGGTTCAGGAGAAGCAGGGGTTTAGATCTCGATGGACCCGCACATCCGAAGCATTATAATGATTCAGGGCAGTCCGACCTTACCGTCCCTCTGAGCCCTCTTCATCCCGGAGCGTACATTACGCCGACCCAGAGCCTTCCCCCAGTTTCTATGGTCGAGCAATATTCGTGGTACTCGCAGAATCCGAGGGAGTACCACCAGAGGCAGAGCCAAGGGTACCCCAGTGTGAGTACTTTCCTCCCTCGTCGCTTCTCTTCTGTTGGTGATGGCACAATTTGGCGAACTGGAAGGACTTTGGGCGCCTGTCAGTTCCTTTGGGGTGCCAGCTCTGTATTCATACGCACAGTTGTTCCGTGGAAGCGAAACCTTACCCCCAAACCTTCTCAATTCCCTTTCCGTTATCACAACTGCTAACCATCGTTTTCCGCTCTATCAGATGGCCACCGGGACGAGCTTCTCCATCCCAGAACAACCCACCGGTTCCCATGACCTGGGCCCAGCTCCCTTGTATACGGTGCACGACCCTCAACTATTCATCGACAATCTCAACGCACAAGTTCCCGTCTCCCCAGGTGTCATCGGTGAATCAGGCAGCACTGTGCCCACTTCGAACGAGAAAGGCACAGTGTTATTATCGCCTGGAGGCACC
>JANDKE010001063.1:0-17158 GCA_027627275.1 Coprinellus aureogranulatus
TTGCTTTGGGATGATTGCTTTGTGCTTTGTGTATAGAGATTTGCTTTCGTTGCATATGTGTACAGTTCTCAGCCTAAAAAGAGTTTGTTTGCACAGATTTCACGGTGAGGGACCGTGATGTGGTACACGACGACATGGATTACGGAGCGAGGGATAGGTTACGAAGAACGCTGCTTGACGATGTCTACGACCCGCCCATCGACCTTTGACAACTCCCTTATAAGATCTGCCTGCAGATATGTTAGCCCTCTTCACGCAATCTCTCTCCAGCCGTTGACAAACCACTCACCCAAAGCTTATCCTCCCTCTTCTTCCCCTCCTCACCAAGCACAAAATCCGCAGGCTCAATCACCTTCGCCGTACTCACATACGCGCCGTTCATCTTCTCCTTCACACTCCCTTCTCCTTCCCTTGTCTCACCGATGGCAGCCCAGACAAGCTCCCTCGCCCCCTCCTCCGACGTGCGCGCAAGGAGAAATTCCATGAGCCTGTCGAGGAGGGCGAGGATCCCGGAGAGGTGCCGCCGGAGTTCGGATTTGCAGTAGCCTGGGTTGACGGTGGTTACGATTAGGGGGGAACGGGAGAGGAGGGTGGAGAGGGAGCGGGTGAAGAATACGTTGAGGACTAGGTGGGTATGTGGTTAGTAGGTGTTGTGGAAGGGAGAAGAGGGGGGAAGGGGGACGGACGCTTTGTGTCGAGGTACCGAGATGTCATTTTCCTGTAGAGCGAGTGAGCGGTGTAGGATAGAGGACGGAGACAGGGATGGGAGCCTACTTGGGGTCATCGCTTAAAGCCCGGAACGACGACTCCGCGTTGAGGACTGCGTCGTCCAGTTTGGCCCAGAAATGCACGTCGCTGCTGACGATCACGATTCGCGGGTTACCTCCGCTTAGCTTGGCTGTCTCTTCCATCTTTGGGACGAGTAGCAGGGTCAGTAAGGACGTGGAAAGGTTGTTGACTTGAATCCTAGGTGCAAAGGTACGGTCAGGTTGTACCTTCCTATAATATGGCGTAGCTGAAAGAGGAGCAACAAGACGTACCCTTCTTCCCACCCGTCCTCGGTGACTTTCCGTTCAAATCTCCCTACAGCGGCGTTCATAACAAGTATATCGAGTCTTGGTTCGTCCTTAAAACTGTCAGCGAAGGAGATGACAGAGGAGAATTTGGACAGGTCGACGAGGCGTAGCTCGACGTTCTCGAAACCAGTCTCCGTCCTGAGTCCTTCCAAGCCGAGGTTATCAACGCTTTGAGCACCTCAACAACTAAAGACGGAATTAAACGCACTCGATACAGCTGCCTCCCCCCCTCTCCTCACTCCTACACGCAAGGATAACCTTCGCGGGATTCATCCGAGCGAAATGCTTCGCCGCCTCGAATCCAATCCCGGTATTCGCTCCAACAACGCGACGGTTTGTCCAGTCAAGTCTGCTGTGACGACTGGAGGAACCTTCGCCAGCATGTCGAGGAACGAGGCGAAAAAGCCTTTCTTGCCCATAGCTATGAACTGGTTCGGGACAACGTAGAAGTGAAGCTTAGAGGGGAACTGGGGTTGTGAGTGTTGACAGAGGAGAAACCGCTATCGGAAACTGAGGGGTCTTTATATGTGTGTGCGTGCGGTGGGTCCGCAGAACTTCGAGGCTCTTGGGGCGCTATCCCCCAGGCTAATCAGTGGGATGCAGAGCAGCCGCGTCATGTTTCGCCGAGACCAGCAAACACTTCGGCAAGTAGACACCAGGAATCGCACGAAAAGTCGCACAGAATGCCCCCTGAATAGCTGCAGTTCCGATTCGGAAGATGCAAAGTGTCTTGGGAGAGCGGCAGAGATCGTCAAGGGCGCATGTCAGGCACTATGCGGTCCAGTGCTTTGCATGACGCGGACAGCCGGCAGGCGGGTCCATCACCATCTCACTTTGGTTTTGCCAGTCATCCGAAAGCTTAGGACACCGATAAGGGCAAGCGACACTCTTACCTCGTGGCGGGCCCATAGGTCGACATTTCCGTGGCTCCTGTTATGTGTCTTACTGAAGAATAAGCGCTCGTCGGTTGGGGATGCGAAGTCGTGAACGAAGGAAGGCAAGCCGCGCATCAGGCGCATCATCAGGATTTACGAGCACCGCCACCCTGCTGCATCACCGACGTTTCACTTTGGAAAATAGAGCGCGCTCATTGGTGCCCGCCGGCTCGACATGAAAGCAGTAAGAATGCGAAATCCACACAAAGCTGAGCCAGAGTCCTCACTGGGAAGACAAGGAAGCTCGACGCGTCCCGAGCCATGGTAGACGTTCTAGGGGAGGCGGCTTTTACAATCGGGTGCCGATTCAGGCTCGAGGTGTTTATGTTGGGGTAGAAGGGAAATGTAAGGCGTTGAAACGATTAAGGGGAGGAGGGATGAGTCAAGGTGACCGGCCGCCTCAAATCAGTGTCGACGACCCGATAGTAGCGGTCAGGCGTTGCGCGCAATAAGAATCGCTGTTTGTAGTGCTCTTGCTATGCTTGCAGCGTAGAAGGCAAGGGCATTAGTAGAGGGCTATCGCCCTATTGTAGGTTTTCCATGCAGTGAATTAATGATTGATACGTCTAGCCTGTGTATCACTGGATGCGCGTAGAAAAGAAAAACCAAGCCGATAAATGGTAGCTCTAATCGTGGTGTTCGGCCTGAGCGATGTGTCCCTCCTTGCTGTTGAGCCAGTGGTCGTAGCTCTTGGCCCACGAGTAGGTGGCGTAGCCTGTGCAAATCGACCTGTTAGCATTCCGCTTTCAGAGCAACGGGGGTGATTGTAGACGCACCGACAGCGAAAGGAATGCCAAAGAAAAGGAGCTCCCCAGAGATACGGCGGAAGCCGTTGAAGATGTAGCTCGACAGGAACTTGGGGGCGACCTTGGCCTGGTAAGGCGAGATAGCTGTGGTGGATTTGCGCGCTGTGAATGCTTGACCATGATTGACGATGTAGGTTACGCACTGTAGGTTACAAGGCCCTTCTGCCTGATACCGGACTTGTCACCCCACCAAAGGTTCTACCCAACACCAGTGTTCAGCCGTTCCAATCCAGAGTCCTCAATGTAACGCGCCAATAACTCACATAGACCTTGGCTAATGGAAATTGCAGGGTTATCAGTCAAAACACCAGAATTCCACGACTTCTGTGGCACTCACGTCCGGGCATGTCGCTCTGTCGTGCAAGAGTGGGCCTCATGGTGGGTATAACGAGTCGGGGGCTTGGAGAATGAGTGGAAAGTAGTTTTTGAGGTGACCGCGAACAACGAGCCCGACGCCGAAGCCGTTCCTGTCCGTTGCGATCCAAACAAAGGCCAAACAAACGTCAGTGACACGCGCGCGAGGTTAGGGGCATTCGCGAACTTGGCTTTACACACTCTCCTTCACCTCGGTGCGTCGCTATATTTTGCAACTATAGACCTCGGGCTAATCTTATTTCAGAGACAAAATGATGTCCCACCAGACGCTATATAGCCTGGCCAATGCGCTAGGCATCCTTTCCATGATCACGGCGGTTAGCTACCACATTATCTCTGTCAACGCGGAGGCGATGTCGAAGGACTACAAGGAGCAGTAGTAATCATGGCATTTTAAGGAGGGATATGTGCGTTGTCGACCTCTTTTTTGCTCATGTTTGCTCTAACAGTAATCAAAACAGGGTCAGAACGCAACCTGTGGGCAGCTGTACATCATAATTCTGGCTGGTCTTGTACCTCGAGAATGTTACCACTATGTCCTACGACAACCAGGAACCCGACTTTGGCATCCTCACATGACGAAGAGCTAAGAATCCTGGCGGGCACGCTCTCTTCTGCGGTGGCCTGAACCAACCATGTCTCTTCCCAAAGATCTTGAGCTGGCTCAAACCCCAGCCCAGCTCGCCATGGCGCTTCCGGACTTGTACATGAAACTTCAGAAGATGTGCACCAATTTGAAGTTTTTCGAGGAAGGACGGCACAGGCGTCGGCGCTACCATCCCAAGCAGATGTCGCAGCCCCAGTAACGAAGGTTGAGTGGGGTATAATAATCAAAGTGAAAGGCGGGACGCTATTATACAGACTTCTAGCAACATCTTGGGTATATCTAATCAAGGCTAACGCTCTCGTCTCAAGCTCTGGGTTCTAATCTGACGCCCCAAGGATGCAAGCACAAGTTCCCTTGGCCTTCAAGTCTACGAGGTTCAACACCGTCGTATCCGCGATGTTCGTGAGCGCCTCTACAGTCAGGAAAGCCTGGTGTCCACTGGGGTTGCATAGTCAGCCTTGAATTCGCTTCAGAGAACAAGCGGTACTCACGTCATGAAGACATTGTAGAAGGAGAGGAGACGCGCGAAGGTATCGTCGTCGATGACCTTTGCACTTGAGTCGGCGAAGAAGTACGATGACTCCCTCTCGTAGACGTCCAGGCCCACAGCAGCGATGTGCCCTGACTTCAATCCTCTGCGATAAAGCGCCTGCGTTGAGCCAGTGTACAAAAATCAAGGAAAACTTGCATGCTCACCGAATAAGCGCGTAAGTGTCAATCAACCCTCCCCTCGACGTATTAATCAACACAACTCCCTTCTTCATCTTCGGAATCGTCGCATCCGAAACAATATACTTCGTACTCTCCATCAACGGACAATGCAAGCTGATAATATCACTCTCCTTCAACAACTCATCCAACCCCCCAACATACTTGATCCCATACTCCTCTGCTACCTTCTCATTCGGATACGGGTCGTACGCAATGACATTCGCCTGGAATCCTCTCGACAAAATCCTTCCCGTTAACAGACCGATTTTTCCGGTACCGATGATTCCGATGGTCTTGCCGTTGAGGTTGAACCCGAGGAGCCCGTCGAGGAGGAAGTTGCCTTCGCGGACGCGGTTGTAGGCTTTGTGGTACTTGCGTACGACGGTCATGATCATGCCGACGCAGAATTCTGCCACGGCTTCCGGGGAGTATGAGGGGACTCTAGCGACCTTTATACCGAGGTTATGAGCGGCTTTGAGGTCGACGTTGTTGAAGCCGGCGCAGCGGAGGGCGACGAAACGCTAGGTAGTATCATTGGACACCAAGCGAGGGAGTGTTAGATTAGGTGGTGTTAGAGGGGAAAGGAGTGAACGTACGACTCCCAATGCATGTAACTGCTCCAGGACAGCAGCATCGCATATATCGTTCACGAAGATGCATATTCCCTCATGCCCCGAAGCCAACACAGTCGTCCGATGATCGAGGAGAGCGTCGATGAACGTGAATTCCAGCGGATTCCCCGCTCTTTCGTTGGCTTCTTTCAGGGAATCTTGATCATACTAGGTAGATAGTAGTATCAAGACCACATAGCGGACGAACGGGGGATGGGGAGGAGAAGCGGGGAAGACATCGTGGTTAGCGGTCAAAAGTCAACGAAGGAGTCAACGCTGCGATACTCACCTTTCGTGTTCCAAACACTGCGATCTTCATAGGCGCACTCTGGCTTGTCTCTTCTGACATCTTGAGGGAGTACGGTGAAACCAATGAAGGTTAACTTTGAAGTTCTTAATCTCTATCGCAGCTGGCTTATATACCAGTGCAACGGCGTTCAATGTGATAATGGCGAGAAGGGCAGTGGAGGTGCGTGTCAACCCGGGTTCAGAGTCGCTGGATTCGTAGGGTCTGAGGCTATTCAGGCCCTACGATCGTTCATACACCCTAAACAAGCGCCAAGACATGTCATCGTCTACGCCGCTGTAATTGCGTGCCTCGAATGCTTCCGCAGTGGTTTGGTGCGAGGTCGATGGGGGCCAGACCCTCGACACAAGCGCCCTTGGCAGGAGATACAGCACTGGTGCCCAGGTGGACTGTTGCAAGGGAGAGCGTATGAAACGTTCATCGCGTGTAGGCTGTCCTTGTGTGTTTCGTCGATAAGCGTTAATACTTGTGCTCTGGAGCGGCCTCGCCATGACCAGTTCTCGGAGGAAGGCATGGGCTATGAACTCTGAGTGGAGGTCGTCACAGGTCGTATTACACTAGTCATTTCTTGTAATGTACAGCAATGGTTTCTACTACAGATTTAGTTGGTATAGTACATATTTGCATGAGGAGTCCCGGGATATCCGTGTGTGCGAAACGAAACATGAACAATCCAAGAATACGAAGAGGGTATCTGGTAACCTACTAAGACTCAGTCTACTTCCCTTTCCCCAACCTAGAAAGTTAGGTGTCATCTTTTTCCTCGAAAGAGGGTAAGAAGACGGTATTTACTTCCTCAACAACTTGAAGAGGGTGTTGACGCCGTCCAAGCCGAACCCGTCAGCGGGGTAGCAGACGTACATTGGCTTGTGCTCGGAGTCGAACTTCCTCTGCATTACAAGTCAGTATAACGCGACGACAAGGGGTAATCGACGATGGACTCACCCTGAATTCGCCACGGTTGACCAACTTGGCGGAAGATGCAACTTTCTTGTAAGTCTTGCTGAGCGCCTTCACCTTCCACCCACCGAGGTTATGCACAGGGTGGAGCTCAGGCGAAGCGCTGATACCAAACGTCACAACGACGCGGTTCTCGTCATCGAGGGCACTATATTCAGGCTCCTCAATCGGCGGAGGGGTAGGAACTCTAGACAGGTCAGAGGCATCGTCCGGAGAGACGATGCCCGACTCAGCATCTGAACTCGCTGGCTCGACGGTAGTGGAGCTGGGAGTAGGGGCAGCTGACCTTCCGTTAGGTGTGGACCCATTGGTTTTCGTACCATTGGTGGTGGGGAGACCGTTGGTTGCCTTCGTCGGGCTCGTAGGCGCTGAAGGCCGTGGCGACCCGTTCTCGGCGTGCAAATCCTTGAGGGCGGTGTAGATGAGAGCTTCGGAGGTACCCTTCGGTGCCTTGGGGAACGATACGGCGTTCTTGATTTGCAGGTGTTGTGGTGGACCGGTGTGAGGATGAGGATACCGACGATATGCCCGTCTTGCCGCGCTACCCAGTAGCGTCTGTGTTCCTGGTCGAGCCATGGCTGGAGCGTTGTTGAAGCGATCTGGATGCCGCTGCGGGATTTCTTCCAATCCTCGATACCTTGCTCGACTGCCCTCTTGTCCGCATCCGACCATTGCTTGTCCTTCACCTCGGACACCACGACATGGTACTTCTCCGCGCGCATCAGGTTCTTCTTCAAGTCCTTGACGGCGTGTTGGCCAACCTCGCCCTTGTGTTCGGGTGAAGTGAGTTCGATGAGGTGAGCGGGGTCGACGTAGTCTTCGTAGATACAGGAGACGGTACGCCAGCCCATCTCCTCGCCGAGAATACGCTCGAGCTGGGCGTCCACGCAGGCGAAGACTGGGTGGAGGTGATTCTCTTCGGCGAACTTGACGAACTCTTTCACAGTGGGAGCCAGGGCGGCAGGATGTGAGACGAGGGGGTTGCCCCATGCGAAGATCCACCCATCTATGTGGCGTCTGAGCACCTTCCGTCAAGTCTCAATCAAGCGAGAGGCGTACCTGAAGTCATGTATCCTTGCACAGGCGGGAACTCCGATTCCGGGATGGGGATTGAAGGCCTCCAGATCTTGTACCGCTCAAACTCGAGCCAAGCTGTGGTGCTGGACGAGCCATACTTTGCGACGAGGTCGGCGATGGTCGACTTGTCAAAGTCGCCGTTGAGGACAGAGGGAGTAATGGTAGACATTTCGCGTTTGAAACTTGGACTTTCGGCGGTCTACTCAGGCCAAGACAAGCCTTATTTAAGTGGTAGGCCAGGATGACATCATCTGTGTGGCTCCGAGGGGAATCGGCACCTCAGTAAGAGGGAGTAGTGCAAGGAGGGAGAGGTCATAGGTCAGCAATGGCGTCAGCTGCACAGTCTGACGAAGCTGGAGCCGGACCTTGTTTGGCCTTGTAGCTTCCGGAGGATGAAGTCCCGCGGGCGTCAATCGCAAACGCCGACAAACGGCCTTCTTCCACTCCACGACACACCATGGCGACCTCTGCAAAGGCTGCATCCATTCCACCCCCAAGTGCTGCGCTTGGATGTCGGGCATGCTGGGAGGAATGAACTGTTCAGGTGATTCATGAATGCTACCGACAGCTGTGCAGCGGGAGAGCACCGAAAGGGAGACCGTCGCTTCGATTCAGGAAGGCTACGACCATCAGCGTGTACCATATGCTTGTCGACGGCGAATGTGAACGTGCTGGGCTAGCTTATAAACAACGAGTCTTGGAATGGATACTTCAAACGCTGTGCGTATTGTTTTCATTTCTATTTCTTCACAGGGAAGCCGTCGGTGAGCCTGCTTTATAACTTCTGGCCCGAGAGAGGTCAGTATCTTACACCCCACAGTCCTTAGCAGCATTCACCCTTCTGTCTCACGATGAGGCGTTTCACATTCATTTCCCTCGTCGCGGCATTGACTGCCCACCAAGCCATTGCTGTCCCGACTCGATACATCACCCCCGCCGAACGAGGCTTGCTGGACTCCCCAGGCGTTCTGGACAACGTTCTGCTCTTCGACGCCCCAGCATTCCCCGACCCTCAGAACCCCGCCAACACCATCGCCGAAGTGCAAGCATACGTCTCGTTACGCACCCCAAATCTCAGCATCGCGACCGGACCTATCACAGCCCTGCTCTCGACCTTTGGTATCGAAGTGGGAAGTCAGTTGGCGACGCTGCAAGACCGCGTAAAGCTCCTTGCGTCTGTTGGACTCCCAGGCAAGAAAGTCCAGGTCACTGTTCCTGGATGTTCGCAGACCGGGACCCTGCCTTCGACGTCTATCACGGATTTGGGGTTGGCCAGTGCGGGAGTGTCCCTGGGAGCATGTGCAAGTGGCAAGGAGTTGGAGGCCACGGTCGTTCCTGGGGCTTTGGACAGCCGCAAGGTCACCGCGTCCATCTTCCCCTCGGCGAATTCGGGATTCGGCGTCATCTCAGGTGCATAATCACATCCTAGTGTCTTCCGGTTTCCGGCGAACGTGCTCATCTTGCTCGATTTTTCTAGACATTGACGATACGGTCAAGATATCAAATGTCTTGGACACAGGTGCCCTTCTCAAGAGCACGTTCCTGGAAGACCCGAAGCCCGTTTCCGGGATGCCGGAGCTCTACAGATCCCTCTCCCAGAAGCTCAACGGGCCCCAGTTTATCTACATCACTGGATCGCCGTACCAGCTTTACCCATTCCTCAACAGCTTCCTTGATACAGCGTATCCTGACGCCAAGGGACCTATCTTCACCCAGAATCTTACTGTAGTGAACATCCCCGAGGCGATCAAGCTCTTTACGAATGACCAGGGGACGTTGGAGTACAAGATCAAGACGATCGACAGGTTGCAGACGATGTACCCGCAGAAGAAGTGGTTGGCGATTGGGGACTCGACACAGAAGGATCCAGAGGCGTATGCCACAATGTAGGTCTGCATTTCGCTTCTTCCTGTTGTCGACGTTGACGAGGCTTTAATCGCAATGTAGCTTCAAGAAGTACTCTGGATTCATATCTTGCATCTGGATTCGACAGGTTGATGGAGCGGACAACGCAGCGGAGAGGTTCGCGACAGCGTTCTCTGGGATTCCTGAGGGCAAGTTCAGAATATTCGGTGACTCCGATATTGCCGGATTGGCCGATATCGATGTCGCTGGCGGCAGCTGCTAAAGCAGTCTTGCAGTTTCCCATGTATACCCTCGTGAGGCGCCTTTCTTCCTTCGTTCTTGTCAGTCAAGTCTCATTATTCACATTGACACGGAAGACACTGTTGTATGTATGTAACTAACACCCTCTATCATCTCAGCGCTCACTATGAGTACTGTTTAACGATATCAGCAACGCGTCCGTCGACTTCCGTCAGGACTCGAATGAGGTCCGCCTGCATGGACTCGTTAGCTTGCCTCACCCTCGATAATTCAGAGCGAAACGCACCCAAAGTTTATCCTCCTTCTCCTTCCCTGACTCCGCGGTTACGAAGTCTGCCGGGGCGTCCACTTTCATCGTACTAACATACGCCCCCCTCAACTTATCCACATCCTCCTTCCCACCAAGCGCAGCCCAAACCAACTGCCTAGCGCCCTCCTCCGTCGTATACGCCAACAATTTCTCCATGAACGAATGGAAATACGCTTGGAAGCCCTTCACATCTCTCCGCATGTCAGAGATACAGTACCCTGGATTCACCGCATTCACGATTATTGGGGTGCGGGAGAGTAAGGACGCGAGGGAGCGGACGAAGAAGACGTTGAGGAGCTTGGTTTGCATGTACCGCGGGGCACTTTGGAAGGACTCGGCATTGAGAGACTTGAAAGCACCCTCGGGGGAGGTGAGGTGCCTGTCGTCGATCTTGGCCCAATAGTGCATGTCACTTGAGACTACGACGATTCGGGGGTGGGTGTTGTATGTCGTTGCTGTTGAAGTCATCTTTGGGAGGAGGAGGAGGCATGTGAGGGATGTGGAGAGGTTGTTGACTTGTAGGCTGCCATGGTATGGTTAATAAGAGTGGTAAGTCGCTTGTTCCCCTATTTTAGACGCGTTGATGAGAAGCTTACGTTTCCTCCCAGCCGTCAGACGTTACGCGATACGCAAGGGGCGCGACTCCGGCGTTCATAACAAGGATATCGAGCCTCTCTTCGTTCTGGAACGTATCCGCGAACGCTCTCACCGAGGCGAACTTGCCCAAGTCCAGCAAACGCAGTTCGGCCCTTTCGAACCCAGTCTCTGCTTGGATTCCTACCGCGAGCGCATCGCGTTAGCGCGTCTGATCAAAGCACCCCTGCGAATATACACCCGACTAGGGACTTACTGGACACAGCAGCCTTGCCTTTCTCCTCATTCCGACACGCGAGGACAAGCTTCCCCGGGTTCATTCGCGCGAAATGCGCCGCGGTTTCATACCCGATACCGGTATTCGCGCCGACTACGACGACCGTTTGGCCTGTAAGGTCGGCTGTCGTGCCTGGAGGGACGCGGGCGCGTTGTTCTTTAATGACGGTCCAGACTGATTTCTGCACCATATTTCCAACTTCTTCGCTTGTGCGCTTTCGACTCGTAACTTGAACTTAGAAGGAGAATTGGGGATTGGAGAGAGGGGTTGAAGGAGAGTAATAGCGTGCTCGTAACCCTCCCGACGACGGCCTGGAATTTTCTTTATGTAGTATCGACCCTTGTACTTTTGACCTAATTCCTGTCACCAAAGCGAGAGGGTTCTTTGTCAGCGGAGAGTCGGTGCTGAGCAAGCAGTCTCAGGCGGCGTCTATCGGGTAAATGGAAGGGTTCCTGTGACGCAAGCGCTTGAGGGGGCGCCTATTTCATTCTACGACCTTCTTCCGAGCTTTCCCGGTGTCCCTGAGCTCGAGAGAGAAGTGAACGACCTGCAGAGGGGTTTAATAGACGCACAATTTGCGTTTCGGTTTTGGAATTCGAAGCAGGGGTCCGGGAGCGGCATCATCTGATGCGTAGTCAACTGATGGCGGGATCGGCTGCGCTCACCTCAACAGTCAACTTGAACCTGAACCACGATGACAAGACGAGCGACGGTACTCCCTACTACTATCCTTCTGGTGCCCTCCCCGCTTACCTCCTTGTGTATGCATCTGTGGACACGACTCACCGCTCACTCGACTCGGTGACNNNTGAGATACGAGTCTGATGAACANCTTCCTTGTGGCCCGTTTACTGCTGGGATCTGTTCATCNACTTCCTACCGGGTACANCAGTGTCTTCTAGGTATCTGGTGTGGCGTCTGTGTACGACCGCGTTACGAANCTTAAGGCCCNCTGGATGNTTTCTCTGNGGNTTANGGCTGCACACTGCTTTGCTCTGNCGAGACAGCGGTTNCCTCCTAGTGNCGTGCAAAACCCTTCAGGCTTGGACATCTTCCTTCAAGAAGGGANTNGNAGTGACCTGTGGCATTTTNACTNACCATCAGNCTNANTCTCGAACAACTGGANCGATCTTAGGCTATNCATGGGCTATCCTAGTGTGCGATGGGATCAACAAACGGGANTCCACTCGACNCGGAGTCTCAGCACACACTGGCGTGCTNATGTTGTNTACCTNGGGTGGAGTGCGGAATNACCTACTGGATCCGTNGACAGTGGATCTGCTGATGATGGTATGNGTTAGGATAGCNATTGGGTGAGTATACAGNNCGCACGAGAGTCCTCNGTTTCGGACACAACTGCATTGCCTCGCAGACAGTGATGGAAAAAGNGANGCTTCAACAGAAGGGAACTCTGGTTCNGGGNGCAAGCTCCAGCAGCNAATGTCTNGACATCTTCACTGGAANNANNGGAGTCGTATCTTGGCGCAGGGAGGGGNGANNCTATCAACCGCGGCGGGCAGTGTCTGGACCTACTATTGTGGAGATCTTATGGAAACTTGAGTGGAACGGAGAGATTATGCCGTGAACTAAAAAGNTTTTGACGCTATCAAGACGCTTTCGCGATNGTTCATCTCGAGTCAGAAGTGTGGTTCTCGGAAGATGGATGCTCNTCAAACAGGGTATTAAATGANNGTGCCTGTCCTAAACTCGCACACGGANGCCCTNCACCTCTGGTTGAAGCTACTGCTTCGCTCTTCCACTTTGACCTTCCTTCTCTTTGCTNCTCAGCCTGAAGCNTATGGCCCCGCTGCTCTCAAGAGTAATACCGGGGGTTGAACTTGGGAATACGTGAGTTCGAGCACGCTGAGAGGCGGATTTCGCGTTTAATCTTTCTCGCTAGGTTTGGAGCCGCATTTCTAGGGATGACTTTCGCTTCAATGTAAGCCTTTCTTGATTCCTTCTGTCTGCGCGGCTAAAGTCAGTCCTGGGATAGGCTCTACGGTGGTANGCCCCTGCGTCTCGCTTCGCGACCNNTTTANTTGATTGNTNNTCTCCNTAGCATCATGTGTCCAAGCCACNTCCTACTACACCCAGCAGANGGANGAANGGCCAATNAAGNCCCTCGTANGCCTTCATNTTCTATNCAAAGCAGGNCTAACTGGAGAGNTCAAGGTTGCTGTCGTGATGGGCTGCGATACCGTTCACCAGGTCCTCATNACGNATGCTGGTGAGTCNNNCATATCNANTCCACTTCGATCGGGAAAGCTCACCCAGTCACAGTCTATACGTATGTTGTTNCNAACTGGGGAAANCCAACTATCATTGGGANNCTACATTGGTGAGTCCTTNTNATCTTGTGTTCTACCNCNAGAGAANCAGAGCNNATTGCACTCTACAGGACCATTCTCGTACGTACNATTTAACTGTAGGGNATACTGNGATCCACTTAGCAGCCATNAATTCTGTCNCACAGGTGCAAGTACTATTNAGCGTAANGCNTACCCTTCNAATCGCAGAGTTGCNCTCGGCTGACGCATGGNCACAGGGATTCACAGCGCTTCTTGTTCAGTGGTGAGTCTAAGCTCCCGGAGCATACTTCTCTCCTAGCCCATCCNTCGTNCTCCCGCTAACCGATGTACCTCATGATTTAATCAGCTTCATGACCNTACGAGTGTGGCAGCGTGCGTGGTGGACTTCTNCACTGTCCCTTGGCTCAAGTGCCGCTCACCAACCGTCCCTTCAGTNAGCANTAGGAAGGTCTTATTGACTGGGTTCACGGTTCGTAGCAGACGCGTATCCGCTTGAGCTCCNGATAAGCTCACACCCNGNNNATCACTCCCCCAGTNTTTGCTTGTCGTCGCTCAGTTTGGTGCGCCTGTCGCNCCTTCCTNTCATCAGGGCTCAAAGCTGATCGCCATTGACNTTAGCAAGTNTTGTCGGTGGGTCCNGTCCNCGGNATTNANGGCGGAAGTGGTTACATNCTATNTTGGTTTGGGACACAGCCGTTACAGCCCTAGCGTATGTCCCCTCANAGTCTCTCCATCGACCATCAGTCACACAACCTATTTCAGGTANCACTACAAAACCTTTGCAGAGCTCGAGAGTATTGCGGTGAGTTTGANGANCCGGCCNTGTTNGAAAGNANGCAAATNNTGATTGCNTNCACCTCAGCCATTGTCTTGGGCNGTTAANNGCCTCACTGCNNNTGGGAATATNCTCATCGCNGTGACCCTTTGCATCCTCTTGNNTCGGTCTCGGACTTGGAGTCGTAGGCAAGTCTTTCAANCNCAAGTTTNACTGACGCCTCAGTATCTAACCCCAACCAATCCGCGACGCAGTTCCGAACCCGCGATNCAGAAACTTGTGAGTTTACCCTNCNTNNATGTNNCGTCCTNCTGATGCTNNNCNTNGAACNACCACCAGATCACNTTCTTTGTCNGTACTGGAGCCTTGACNAGGTGCGNAGGNTNCNTTTTCTGTTAGTCGAAGATAACCACGGAGCGTGTACNAATCNAGTGTNTGCGCNATCTGCACNCTNATTGCGGTACTTGNGCNTANANTTTCAATNCGTATATCACCCNTGACACCTTCCTTGNTCAAANAGGCCACCGTTGCTCGCCACACNNTCATTTCTATCGCCTTCTTTTTCTGCCTCAGTCGNCGTATGTCCNTCNTCGACTTCAGCNGNTGNCGCAGCTNATACCANATCTNTNNAACAGTGNACACAAACTCTCTGCTCGCAACNCTCAATGCCAGAAAGACTGTACGCGGTGTNGCGGATGATGTGGTCNCCAACAGCGATAGCGATCTNCCGCTTTCGCCTCGGGAGGCGCATATNATGNCCGTCGGGCCTGATCCTTTTCGCGTCAGTCCAACAACCGCCAGGGACGTCAGTTATGCTGACTCGGATTTCAGGCGCGAAAGAGTATCAGTTTCCAGCAGCATGTCACAGTCCANGTCGACACNACNCAAGAGGTTTCNGAGCCTCTTGAACCTGANNTGGAGGTGGAGCGTCGTACACCTACACCNGCNGCAGCTGCGCATACTGTGAGTGCCGTCTCAAATTGGNCGTNCNCAAGTTANCTGGATTGACGGTAATGNAGTCTTGCTGGTACGACACAAGTTCGACGTTGACAACTTTGACAAGCACATACTACGGGNTGACGAATGTGCCAGAGGTGCCAANNTTGCCGAGAACGGATTAGANAACCTTATGTTATNNATATNCCTCTCNTTCCAANCTTTTNTCTNTTGTAGCANGNGGATNAANCNCATNCGNCGAGATGNAGAACNNGANGNNCAGTGAATATTAGGCATGAGAAGGTTGAGATATGCNATGATTCCNGGNAGTAGATAGACAGCAAAGGTGATAGTCAGTGCATAGATGGAACAGTGGCTGCATCTCNNGNGNNANGGTNTCTGNGAGNTGGAATCCCTAGAGTTGCCTCANNGGTGCGCTNANGAGCTCAACNGCNGCTTGCGAGCGAGGCTTGATCTCGCAAGGGAACTTNATCGGATGGCTGGGTANCCTCTNGTTAGAANACNCTTTNGCAGNAAAGGNAANANGAAAGTACCTGATCGTCCCAGAGGTNTGCCCTACGGGTGGCTCGATAACGTTGCCGTTCTCATCCTTCGCCTTCGAGATGTCAAACACCGACAGGATAGATGTGACGCCNAGCCAGACGGANGANTCGGCGAGGACGCGNCCAGGGCAGATCCTGCGGCCAAATCCAAAGCAAGCTTGACGAGGNTCNTGCTGTGGGNTNGGGCCAAGGAAGCGCTCTGGCTTGAACTCTGAAGGCTCAGGGTANACGCGCGGGTCGTGGAGCATGAACCTNTACAANGACGANTAGNNATCAGANAAGNNANCNNGCGNNANNNCNCNTCNANAGNCGCACCAGATATTTGGCATGACCAGNGAACCCTTCGGNATGTAGTATCCNTTATACACNTCGTCTTGCATGACACGATGNGGNACNGCNGTNGGNGTAACAGTATGCCANCTCANTGNNTCCANNGCAACTGCNTTGCANTANGGCAAGTGATCGCGNTCCTCCATNTTGGGNAGNCGACCGCTGCCNACGACGGAATCGATNTCAGCTTGNGCTTTCTTCTGNACCTCNGGGAAGAGGGACATGGCNAGGAAGAAGGCATGTANNGTNGACACGGTCTGAAGATGANACTGGGGGTTAGCAANGNGGCTTCGTAGNGGGAAGGCAAGNAGACGCACTGTNTCAGAACCACCGGANTACANCGATGCGGCCGACCACTTGATATCGAACTCCTCCTCNGGAGTCAGGTTCTTNGATTCCAGGAGGTTGGANGTGAATGAAGGTTCGGCCGTCCCGTCAGCCTATCATCGTTCAATGCACGGTACCGGTAGGAGCAACAAGTTCGTTAAGCACGAGGCGAAGCAGATCAGAGGAACATCGTTAGCTGATCCGTGAAGGGGGAGATTAGAGAATATAGGCAATTACCATTCGTTCCTTGACGAAGCGNTGAGGNCCATCAACCATGTTGCGCAGAGTCTCTCCCCACGCTTTGGCGGTCTTCTGGAATCCCGCNCCAGGGAACCATGCGGGAATGTGCCTCACTGAAANNGAAGCATNGCNANTTAGCACCCGCGTGGCGTNGTTTTAGTCGTAAGAGGNAATNGAGGGAAGCGAATGGGGGNGCTGCGGCANGGACGTATAGAAGGGCGACTCACAAGGAGGCACGAGGTTGACGAGGAAGCCACCCGGNGCGGTAGACAAGGAGAACTGTTCAGTCGCCTCATCNGCGAGGGTGACGAAAGGATCATCTTTCTCCTGNATAGTGTAGCCATGGGAGATCCGCAAGATGATACCACCAGCCATACTACACCGTAAAATGCATCAGTTATCACTATCGGACCCGAGAGCTATCGCTCNACTTACACGCGAACGTGCTGTGCGAATTCGTTGGGTCGCTCCAAAAGCAGTTGCAGGAACCGATGCGTCTCNACCTCCTCGACGGTGTGGAACTTGGACATGGCGGCGTTGGTACCGATGACCTGGTGGAACATTTTNCGATAGTTGCGGAAGCGGTCGCCGTAGGGGAGNAGGACGAGTGTGTTCTTCCATCCNACTAGCTCACCGCCCATCTCCATGACGGGTCGGTCAGAGTAGATTCCGCTGCGCTTCTCCAGCATGTCGATNGCGATTTGGGNNGAGTTNANGATGAAGAACTCCTGCCCGAAGAGAGAGATGGCNACGATATCCCCTACACGCACACTGNTCAATACGAAGGNAGNCNNGGAGGAGAGNGGATAGNNTNNNCACCGTATTGCTTCCCCCACTCTGCAAAGGTGAGCCACTCGTGCTGCGTTGGCATATCGAGAAGATTGCCCAGCAACGGCAGCCTCTTGGGACCCGGCGGCAGGGGCGCT
>JANDKE010001064.1:0-17144 GCA_027627275.1 Coprinellus aureogranulatus
TCGAGTACGGATTCTCTACCCCAATTCGCGACCACGCTCTCCCAGTCCCTGATCGTCTTCTAAATCTCGTGTCCTGGAGGACGTTACGTGGCCTGCCTACTTGGCGTCTCTATCACCGCCGTCGTTGGTGACTCAGATCATAACCTCTACACCGCCTTTCGTTGTACCTTCCTCTCATCATGAATCTTTGGCGCCTATTTCCAGCATCTCCGATCTATCTATATTCGTTTCACTTTCCCCATTCCCTACCGCCCGTCGGTACCGCCTTGTTCGTAAACCTAGATACTAACTAACTAACTTTACTAACAGGGGATTACAGTATCGGGGAATCGCTGTACTCGGAGTCCGCTTCGGTCATTACGCTCTGCAACAGGCCCATTCCCCCAGAGGAAGAAGAACCGCCGTCTAAACTCGAAAGTCTGAAGGAACAGCTCTCTACGCTGTCCTTACCCAAGATCTTCTCTAGGAGTCGCTCGCACTCCCGCTCAGGATCCCGGTCTCCTCTCCCCGGCGCCCTCAGACGGATCAGCTGCAGATCCGCTCCCTCCTGCATCCGGTTCGCCCTCTCCATCTCCATCCCGGGGACGATCTGCATCTCCGTCTCCGTCAGCGTTACCGTCACCTCCCCCGCCTCCTCGGCACATGGTCGCACTCGTAGTCGTGGGCCTGAAACCGCACAGGACCCTGTGGACTACGAGCAAGCGCCCAGGAGAGAGCGTGATCCGTTACTTACTGCTTAACGGGTGTATCAGTATTCTCGTCCCCGTAAAGCCCGGTGCCCCTCTCTTGGCTTCGGGACAGCCTGACGCTCGAGAAGCTTTGGGAAGTTGACCTTCCTCCTGATTCTACGGATGAAGAGGGCAAGCCGAGGAAGAGCGCTAGTGGGAAGTTTGAGGGGATCGTGAAGGTGCTGTATGAGTACCTGGATTTGTGCGTTGATTGGGGATAGGTTGGTTTTACCCCAGGATGTCCGCGTCGAGCCGCAGTCCGAGCTTTCCGAGACCACCGATACTGTCGTCCCGACACCAGAAGACAGGGACGAGGACGAGGACAAGGACGCGGGGAGCGGTGGCGTAGAGGACAAGAAAACGCAACAACAAAAAACCGCTGCAGATGGGGATGAAGCGAAACAAGAGCTCAAGCACGAAGCTCTGAGAGATGCCGTGAGCCTGCTTGTTGCATCCGCAATCCGTAGCAAGGACAGCAAGGCGGCGAGGAAGGATATAGACGCTGATCGGGCAGGGATTGCTATGTGGAGGATCCGTTGATCAAGTTGAAAGCCGAAGGGCGTTCACAGACGGATCGGGTGCAGAAGATGTGTTCCTGTGCGCCTAGTTACTTGCTTAATGAAGGGGCGCCTTGGTGTACAGCCTCGCGGAGAACGGATGAGGTGTCGTGCTGGACATTCCGAGTCGTGTGTGCTGCGAGGGTCAGGTATAGTATCATACACACCCTCGCCGCGGTAAACATCGAACAAACCGCTCCCACAAGAGNNNNGNNATGACTGCGANNAGTCTTGGNNTNTNGNCANNCCTAGTNNTNTCNTTACACCATTTCTACTCCTCACCTTGTCTATATGACTGTAATCTGAAAGCAACGAACGTCACGTCTCCTNGAAGTCTTGTGCGGNCCTGTCGTCGGAAGTCACGACGAGTCACAGCCTCTTAAGCTTCCGCCGTTATAGAAGCGTGAGGGAAACTGTGTTTCCATCTTCAGCACCTCACGCACGCTTGCCATCCCTTCACAACCTCTAGCGATGACCCTCACGGCTGATGATTATATCTTCTTCTGGAAGCCCAATGAACGATAGTGAGTCTCAGGATCCCGATCGAAGCGCCCGCTCTCGCCCACGCGATACCATGATCTGATGTGTATCTTCTACTCGCAGTGGCTGGGCATCGCAATGGTATCCATCCCGGTTTACTGCGACTGTGACGTTAGACGGCCAAGAGCAAGAAGTAACATTCCAGTCAGCCGAGCACTGGATGATGGTACAGAAGGCGCTTCTCTTCTCTGATGACGAAGTAGCGAAAGAGATCCTCGCGGTCGAGGGCGTCTCTTCGGGCGATATGGCGACAGTCAAAGCACTCGGTCGCAAAGTGTCTAACTTTGACAATGATACCTGGGAAGCGAATCGAGATAGGATCGTGTTGGAGGGTAACCTGCACAAGTTTAGGCAGAACCCTGAGTTGAAGCAGAGTCTGTTGGAGACGGGGGAGAAGAGGCTCGTAGAGGCGAGCCCGAGAGATAGGATTTGGGGTGTTGGGTTCGGAGAGAAGAATGCGTTGGGCCAGAAGGTGAGGTGGGGATTGAACTTGTTGGGAAAAGCATTGGAGGATGCCAGGGAGATATTAAAACAGGAGATATCCGATTAGAGTACATGAATACAGAGGTTGTGAAGTTACTAAACAGTCCGGGTTTCTGGCCAGTCTTCCTTGTGTGAGTAGTCCTGATCGCCACGGGGAGAAGTTAGGTGGTTCATCGCGGCTCTAAGCCTTCCAAGCCGGTGCTTTAGCTCTTGTACAATAAATTGGAAAATGGCCCAGCCTAAAAAGATGGATACAGGTAGCCAGAGATAATGTGCGCGAGGGCACAAATAAATTCTCAAGGAGACATGCGAAGGGTGCGAGGGCGCAGGAGAAGGAGACATGCAGGCAAAGGGCACAACAGCGCAAGCGAATGCGAAGGACGTGACGACGTCGACATAACGGGACAACGCACCGTTACCGTACGACGAGCAATGTCCTGAGGATGGCATCATGTGACATCTGTTGCTTGCATCTGGTGGTAGAGCGATGAAATGGCGCTATGATGTTGTCCCTGCAACGCAGTAAAAGGTAAAATCGACGATCATCTTTACGACAAATTTGACTCAGTGGGGGTTTTGACTCGAGCGTTGCCGGTGCGGGTGCTCAAGGCGTTGCGCAGCCACCCTGGTAGCCTGGGTTGTGGGTGCCTTTTAACGTTTCTCCGGTATAGTGCTCTAAGTTGCAAGCCATTCAGAGACCAAGGCGAGCAGGGGCATTGTTGCGGGAAGAGAAGGATCGTGAATCCTTCAGCTATCTCCGGTTTTACTAAGATGGATACGAGACTCCGAGTACTACGAGGTGCACTTGGCTACTCTCGCTACTTTAGCTATAGTGACAATCGAGGTAACAAAGGGCGTAAAGAGCCCCTGGGATACTGTGGTGTTCGAGAAAATGGCACATCCTACTAGTAGTTCCACGGCGCACACCTTGGTCATTTGGTGACACAATCGAGCTACTGGATGAAGCCCAAAATCCGAAAATCGCTCCTCACGGGTTACAGACCCTCAGGTGTTTGTCAGCGTCTCCCCTCTCCATTCTCCTTAGACCAAGCAACCAGGGCTTCGGCATAGGCGGAGGCATCGGTCTGGAGCTCTTCACGACGATCGTCTCCATCAGGTATGCATGCCACGGCTTGGCTATTTGACAAGATCGCTTCCCGCAAGTCTTCGATATTCTTCTTATGCCGGAAGCGCTCGAATAGTCCACGCCCTATACCGCAAAGAGCGAGGTAGCGATTTGGCTGGCCCTCTGTACTAATCTCTAGCGCTTTCCTATATGCCTGAATGGACTCCTCCAAGTCTCCGAAGTCGTTATCCGCCCTGAAGCTTTTGAGCAACTCATAGGCAAGGCAGTTCAGAGATTGAAACCGGTCCGGGTGTCCTTCGGGGCAAAGATTCAGCACTTCACGACGGAGATGGATGGCCTCTTCTAGATCCTCAAGCCCTTTGGCAAGGTCGAATCGCTCGCTCAGCGAGAGAGCGAGGTCGCTCAGCAATTGCGACCGGTTTGGATGGCCTGCAGGACAAAGCACCAGCGCTTTACGGTGGAGCTGGATAGCTTCATCTAACGCAAGCTCATCTTTAGAGGCCTCATAACGCTGGCGCAGGTAGATGGCAAGGTTATTCAGATACAATGACCGGTTTTGGTGGCCCTCAGGATAGAGCTCCAGTGCTTCCCGCTGCAAATGTATGGCCTCCTCCAGATCCTTGAGCTCTTTGGCATGCTTGAATCGCTCGACTAGCAGATTAGCAAGGCTGCTCAATGATTGGGGCCGGTCTGGATTGCCTTCAGAATGCAGCGCCAACTCGTCACGGCCGAGGAGGACGGCGTCATCCAGATCCCCAAGCCGCGGGCGAACAGCTGGCATGTCCACGGCCTGGGTTTGGACCTCCGAGTCTTCCGGCTGCACTTCCCCGAGTTCCGCAGAGCTGGGTGTAGGCGGAATTGTCGTGGGGTGCCTCTCGCGACTAGGTCGACGTGAGGAGAGGTGGCTCATGACTTTCCTAAGCAAGCCAGGTCGGTGTTTCAACTCCAGTATGAGGGCATAGATAATTGCCCAGGCTAGGATGATGGTTAAGGGCAACCAGATGATGATGCTCCCTGTTGCGAACGCGGATAGAATAACAGCGGCGAGGAAGGCGGTAACATTGTAGGCTAAGAACACAGTGAATCTGGAGCCATCGGGAAGGTGTTCCCTGAATAGATGGTCCAATCTTCGAGCTTCGTCGATTCCGCCTCGAACGCTTGTGTGGAATGCTTGAACAGAGCGAAGGCTGGCGAGTGACGAATCCTTTGACTCAGAAAGTTTGCCGCCCTCTCCAGCAGTAAGCCAATGATATGCTCGAGCCTTCATATCCAGGATCTGGTGGGCTGTTTCCAGCGAGCGGCTGATAGCTTGCGCAAATGAGAAAGCGGAAAGAACGAGGGCGAAACTGAAGAAGACGCTCGAAAGGGCGAGTACAATGCTCGCGGTCCATGTTGCTTCGACCCGCCTTTGTTGCCCAGCCTCGATTGGCAATGTCCTAGAAAACAAAAGCGCCGAGAAGGTAATCTGAGCGACAAGGAAAAGGGATACCTAGAGGACATGCAGTTGTCAAAAAGCCAGGCTGAAGGTGATAAGGGTGGGAGGTGAGCGCACCATAGTTGTGAAGTAACCCATTTTCTTGAATCTTATTTGCAAGACCGCTTGATGGTGTTCTACCCGCGCAACGGTAATTATCCTAACTAGGTCTCGATACGCAGACCGGAGGCCTTGAAATTCTGGACCATCTTGCAAATTTTTGGCCCAGGGATTTTGTGGCATTGTCTTATGGGTTGGGATATCCTGCTTCTGGCCTAGATTGTCCATTGGATAGGGTGGAGAGGCCAGATTCGTAGAGTCCATTCCCATATTCTCCACTGGGTTCGGGCTCCAACTATCGTACACAGACGGTCCATGAGCCGGTGTCGAGCCAGTAACTTCTTGCTGGTGGTGTTGATACTGACCAAAACGGTTGTGGGGGTGAGTGTGACGCACGTCGCTGGCGGCAATGACAACATTGCTATCTACCAACGAGCTCCCGCCAGCCATACCCTGGGTTGCAGAGGCAGGTGTGTGTTGTTGTTGTGGTGGTGGTGGTGGTAACGGGTTGCTAATATAAGTGTTTGTTGGGTAATTGTTGTGTGTGGAGCCATGCAAGTGACTGGCATAGAAGACAGTCACACTGCCCCCCTGCACGCTGCCTATTGTTATGTCTTGTCCCTGTGGGCCATCAACCTTTCTACCCACCCGATGTAAGCTCCACCACACAATATCACTTGCATACAACGATGTAATGGTGTCGTAGGCACCTACCATCACACCAAGGCACCACCAATGAATATGAGCTGCGAGATTCAACTAGCATTTATTGCAGGAGCAGGCTTACCATTGTCACATAGGTTGTAGAGTAACCCAAAAGCACTTTGCAGCTGGCCTAGGTTGGACAGGGTCTCGCACAGCATGGCCAGATCATTAGGGGACGTGATGTGCTCGAAGTCCACTATCTTAGTCAAATCCCCAATATTGACCATGTGTCAGAGAACAGCATATGCTAAGCAGGGCAGAAACTCACACCATGTGTACAATGAACACTGCTCCAAGAATTGTAGAGAGAGTTGAAGCCTGAGCGTGCTGTCCTCTGTCCATCTCGACATGGAGATGAGCCACTCTAGAAGCTTGTTGGCGATGCTGTGGCCCGCGACTTGGACCATAGGACGGAAGTGTGCTGTGCAGTGCTGTTGAGTCAGTTGCTTCTTTTGCATATATGGTCATGCCCACTAAGTTTGCTCAGCCCGTCGACAAAGAGCAAGGCCGTCCGGAGTGAGCCATCCTGAGCATTGTCACAAAGCGCAGCCTGAACGTCCGTAAGAACTTTCTCTATGCCTCGTTGAATTGAGTGCCGTATGTTGTTAACATTCACGGTTCCACTTTCAAACATCTTGGGGTCGGTGGCTACCCAACAGCGGCATGAGTTTTGGTCCATGGACTGGTAGGAGTGCTTGTCCAGAATGTGGTTGACGAAACTCACAGAGAACGGCAAGATACAGAAGACCCTCAGCCGCTGCTTCGTTGGTCAGCTGGTGCACACTGGGCGTGGTCCTCAACATATGTTCCCCCAGATCCGATGCCAGCTCTTCAGCCGTCCTTGCACCTGTGCCACAGAAAATCGGCGTTGAGCAGCGCATATGCATACATGTGCCCTTGAGGGGACACGTACCAGAGAAGTCTTCTAAGTCTGGCGTCGTAGCATCTGAGTCGGCCCTCCTGACAAGCAGACGTACGACCTTCTCAATACCGGTATTGGCGGGGACGTCAACTTCAGCATCCATCGGAGGGAGGTTGATAGACAGTTTCAGATTCGCCTTGAGCCAAGCTGTTGTGTGCCAGTGTGTGTGTGTGCGTGTGTGCGTGGTCGCACGGCCACGATTGCGAGACCCCACAATATGTCAAGGTACCCTGAATCTTCTTCATGCGACAAAGATAAGTCTGAATTCGGTTCTCCCCCGATAGTTATGCGTCGAATCTAGACGAATTGTGGCATCGCCTCCGATTCTGGATCCGTCGCCAGCAACCTCTGACCTTCATGTTCCGGCAACAGCAGACCTGAGCGGGACCTCAGTGGGTTTCGAGCCCGAGTGAGAACTCATCCGTAGGTTCCTGTGGTCTCCTTCGAGATGCGATATACACAAGATGGCTCTGGCTCACTACGTAAGACTTACTCCAAGAGGATGGAAGAGGATGGAAGAGGATGGAGCACAGTGGGGGTTCTGAGAGCCAGCGATGCCATCTGTTGTCCGCCTTCAGGTGACGCCGGGCGGAGGTTCGGTTGAATATTATATGTGATGCGACGAAAACCCTCGCGAAAATGGAAGGGTTGGGGGGCGGGGAGGAGGCTTGGCTTGGCATATAGGGGTGTACTATTCCAAGCAGTCCAACAATCATACGCATATTGTAACACTAATACGTAGAGGGTGAGGCCTTGAGGAAGATTGAAGAACAGAGTAAGAGAATCAGGGGAAAAGAATTGGTCGAGTTTCTTTCAAAAACCGAGTTGTGACAAATGCAGGGCGAAAACGAAGAAAAAGCGAAATGACGCCTTATATTGAACCATATGTCTGGAAACGAGCGTCGGTTCCGGTAAGATCGTCGATTCGGAAATTACTCGAGCGAAATCGTATAAGCACTGGCTTTGAACGTTGAACTGTGGGCCTGACGGTGGTTCTGTATCATCGTATGCCGAGAATTTCGTGCAAGGTGGCCTGATTGTGGGCACATCGCGAACATTTCAGTTGGCACTTCTCAACATTGGCCGCGAGAACGGTTTGGATGTAGACTTTTTCCCCTGCCTTAACGGATTCGCCGCTAACTTCAATGAAGCCCTCTCCTGCAGCATTCCCTGCCTAAAGGAGCGGAAATTGGTGCGGAAACCCATTTCAGGGTGTGAGTACGGGCGGCGGTGTGAGTGTATGCACTCACCCAGTTCCTAATCGCGACCCAAGGCACCCCTATCATTAGATTCAGCGTTGCCTTGAATTTCTGCGAGAAAGCTTTGACGAAGTCTGTCTCTTCTGGGACAATCTTAATCTTGAATTGCTCCTCGTTCAAGAGTTCAGGGTACGGGTCATCCCTATCGAACGGAGACAACCGAACATGGCGACCATAAGAGCGGATCAATGTGAAGGAAGGCGAACGAACCACTGAACCTCCGGCCTTGTGTCCTTGACCTCCAAGTAATACATCCTATGAACAGCACAATAGACCAATGACCCGCGATGCCAGCCCTTCCCCCCAGCCATGGTCACATCCCCTTGGGAGTTGTACACGCGGAATCGATATTTGACTGGGATCGGCTCAGGTCTACGTTGAAGGAGGACGTGTGACTTCGCACCACCTCGAGATTGAAGTAAGAAACAGGCGGGATTCACAAATCCAAGTGGCTTACAGGCGACGATGAAGGAGGAGCGGAAGGAAGCAGGGGCTGGCGATGGTTGGGATGTCATCCGTGGGTAGTTGTATACAAGGAGTACTTTGCGGTTTCATCCGCGAAAACGTTGGATAGTAGCGGGGCACAGGCGCCGTTTGTCGTTCGGTGCCATGTTGGATGAAGGGGTCCTCTTATCATATTCAAGTTGACATACAGATCTTACTTTCCCAGACACTGCCTCATCAAGACTTCCATCGTCGCCCAGAGCGTGAATTGTGGTTGATGCGACCGCCTTTCCAAATCTACTGCTAGCCCAACGTCCCCCTCCTGAGCTATGGACAATGCTGAGCCGCAAAATGATCTGGCCGTATCCGAGATGCTTCACAGACTTCAAGGACTATATCGAGCCCTCCCGGCAGAGAATACTCCTGATTGGTATGACTACAACCGACTATCGATTGTAGCGGACCAGTATGCTCGACTCACAGTGTTGTGCTCAACCCTGCGGCTCACCCAGCGTAGCCGCGAGCTGAGCGCCCATGCGGAACATGTCACAAGGTTGGCCTCTGTGGTGAGTCCATCGCGTTCGGGCTGGCAATAGTTGCTGAGAATTTTCCCGCTGACGCAGTCTGCCTTCCTTGCCTCAGTGCAGATCGGATTTATCGCATTCACGGCTGGCACTGCAGAAGACCGTAGTGCCAATATCGGACCCGTGTGGTCCGCGCTCAACTTCTTCTCCTATTCTTCCCTCTTCCTGGACACCCTGTCAGCCTTTTTCTCCCTGCTATTCGCACAGAGCCTTGCCCAGCGTCTCGATGCATGCCGATCGTTCCAGGAACAGAAGAAGGAGTATGATGTCAAGGTTGCTCGTTTTGGCACTTTGTTCAGGGATACCAAGATGGAAGCGTTGCAGTTCTTCAAAGATCACAAGCTGTATGCTATGCACTGCTTCATAGCCCAACTCAGAAACGTCCGAACTGAGGAGTCTTTACATCTTCCACTGGTCCAGGAGAGGGTCGTGGTAGGGACTATCTTGTCGAGCATTCTGTCCTTTGCTATCGGTGTCCTGATCTTCATCGTACACACGCAGCCCAGGAATGTATGGGTGGCTACAGTCGTTTTTTCCTTCGCCGCCTCAATCCTCCTCATTTACAACAACAGCCGCGCGAGCTTCAACGGAATACCCCCACTGCAAATCGTAGACGATCGTCGATATCTGGACCAGTGCTTTGCTCCAGGCGTTCCCCCGCAGTCCAACGCAACAGCCTGATTTTGAGCAGAGTTCGTTACGCTCACCGTCTGACAGATGTGGCTTCTGTTGTAAGTCCTTGACCGCGCCTTTCGTCCCAGCACCCTGATAAATCCTCTGCAAATCTAGTCAATCTTCCTCGCATCCGTACAAATTGGCTTTATCGCGCTCACTTCAAGCACTGGCCAGCGTCCCGCAGTAAACGTCGGGTCCATGTGGTCAGCGCTCAACTTCTCTTCCTTCTGTTCGCACTTCCTCGATATCTTCTCCGCCTTCTTCTACCCCCTCTTCGCCCAAAGGCTCTTGCAGGGCCTCGATGTATGCTATTCGATCATGGACGACAAGAAGTCCTTCGACATCAAGCTCGCCCATTTCGGCACTAGTCGAGAACGGGAGAACCGCAGCAGCGGCCGACTTCTTCGCGGAGCATAACCTACCAAACTCATTAGAAACATTCATCGACAAGTTGAATATAATCAGGGATAACGAGGCCCTGCACCAACCTGTTAATGGCGAGCGGTTCGTGACCGCCGCGATTCTCGCCAGCATCCTCTTCTTCGTCGTTGGGTTGGTTATCTTCATCCGCATCCCATAGCCCTGCGTTGTGGTTGCCGACGGTCCTGATGTCGTCCTTTGCCGTTTGCACACTCGTATACAACGATTCTCACTCCAGATTTAGAGGAATCTCTGCGTGAACGGGTCAGAATCGGTGTAACCAGGGGTGGCTTGCGCTGTAATTAAAAGTGGTCCTACCGTATTTGGACCGGCGCACTGGTTCGACGTTGCAACTTCGACAGCATTAGTTGGGATGCACTGCTGGTGCCCAAAGGCTGACAGGGTTCCTAAGCGCCGTCTTCCCGCCAGTGATCCTCGGCAGGGGCCTCAGTCTAGCAGGAATGAGACCTCGAATCGCGCTAAAGGGACGCGGGTTACGCGACGAGTATACCTTCTGGTCGCCGATTAGCGGAGTCGGGATAAGGGAGTGCTCGGGGAGTATGAGCATATGCGTATCTTCTCGAGTTTCAGGCTGAAGACGCCGAGTGGCAAAGGCAGACAGACTTTGATGGTTTGCCATTGTAAGGGTTGTGGCCGGGTTCAAGATGTCGGGCGGAGTGTGGAAGAACGTCGTCCTCGAGCCTGCTTCCGTAGCAGCATCGCATTTTCTGCCTACGCCTGCTTGCCTACGGCCTCTCATTCCTACAAAAGGTCGCCACGGAGCATCCGCCCCTCCTCCTAACGTGGAAAGGTATTTCGCAATCGGATATTTGAGTGGACCCTTCCTTGGACGCAAATAACTCAAGCAAGGACATGCTAAGCTTCGAAGGAGGTGAACTAGTACGCTTGCGTCCAGTAAAGCTTTGGATATCAGCAGGGCCGGTTGAGCTTGTACGTTTGCCGGCCTGAGATTGACGTTATCGACGTGGTCGCTTGGGTGTAGTTGGTGGTTGGAGAGGTTCTCCATTTCGAGAACGTGGTCGAGGTAGACTGGTTGTCTCTGGGTGGATTCCGGCGAACCAAGAAGACGCGAGCGTGGCCATGCTTCCAGATGTCGGTCGGAGTGATACACAATCGTAGGGACTAGCCGAGTCCGAACGCCTTTCAAAGTTCGTAACCCGTCCTAAAACTCGCCTTCGGCGAGCCGCGTCCATTGCGACTGAGTGTTGCGGTGCAGACGCACGTTTTCTCTGCCCATACCCATTCGCATACGAACCCCAATCCCGCCTTCCCACTTCACGTCTCATCTCCTTCAGCCATTCTTCCTTCCCACCAGCCCATCATACCCCCGTTCTGGAGCTTGGGTCGTCCGTGAACGCATCGCGTTGGCACGGAAATTGGGCGAATACTCTAGGATGGCGGAGAGGAGAAGTGCGCCTTCGGTGGGCTTCACACACGCTGGTGTTCGCAAGAGATGATCGAAGGTCCTAGTACTGGATTTGGAGGCGTATCTTGGACACTTGAATAAGTCATTATTGAGCCCGAGACAGATTGTTATGCAGGGGGTGGGACGCAAGAGGCAGGGAGGTAGAGTAGGACGGGAAGAGCTGAGGTCGGCGAGAGAAGGATATAGTTGCATTCCACTGAGTCAACGTTTATATCCGGGCAAGCGAGAAGGTAGCTTACAGGTGCTTAGGCTTCGAACGTCTCACCACTCGAGAGCACATTCATTGCCCAAACCACCCCATCGCGGTACAACTTCCGGGGAGATAGGTGTTTCCTGCATGGTTGAGCTCGATGCAAACCCTAGGGCCTATTTCGCAGATGAAGAGCAGTTGAGTACGTCGTATAGAGGTAGCTGGCGCAGGTACGGATGCAGAGTGACCTCTGGTACAGGGATCCGCTGGACCATGGTCTTCGGGAGAGAAGTGGAAGTCATGGCATGTTCAAGTTTGGTTGCCGCCCCTTGCCCATCAAAACTGATCTTTGATCGCGCCTGTCCCGCCTTCGCGTCGTTTTTCCTCAACCCTCTTTATCACTTGTTTCAATCAAACAGGAAAAGACTTGAACTGCTGAGTCCAGCAATCTTGTCTCTTTAACGATTTTATTCCTGTTTGTTCACCCCTTCTTCCAGCCCCGAACTCGCCAACAAAATATAAACTAGCCGTCTCAGTTCTGGGATGGTCTTGCGACTCGGCTGACCTGGTATCGGTACGCGCCTTATCATGGACGTCGACCTTATCGTGACCATCAGAATATCCTGCAATGCCTCTCCGCTCCCCCACCATCCCCCTCCCGCCAACCCGAGACATATACCCGAGTTGGCAGGCTCGTTCGCACCGACCTCGTCCCTTTGTTGCAACCCCACCAACCCCTCCCATCCTCTACTGCTCCCCTTTCACATCGCCTATGTCCTCCTCATTCCCTCCCTCCCTTTCCTCTCCGCCGAGCCCCATCGCCTCCCGAACCATCCTCCATGTTCCTAGAAAGGTTTCGCTCGCCTTTCCCCGTCGTTTAACTTCACCAGTCCTCCGTCTCTCGGAATCTTCAGGGATTCTCAAGACTCTTGTGTGGAACTTTTGTTCAACCATTCTGCGGAAGGAAGCTCGGTGGTGGTGGTTGTACACCGCGCCCCTTTCGCCTCTCGTGGTTGTTTGGATAGGCTGGGGTCTAAGGGGAATGGCCTCGACCTAGGGACTCAACCTTCTGGTTTTCTGGGTTGCTGCCAAAACGGAGACCGCTGCGATGAAGCGTCTCTGGAGACGTATTGTTACGGGGCGTTTCCAATATATAGATCTCGCAGAGATGAAAATTAGGACGAGGTGACAACCTGCTTGAGGTACAACAGTTTTCTTAATGAGTGCTGCGGATTGGACCCCAATAGAGGGTGGGTTTGGGGCACAGAATACCGGTCATCCCCCACGATCGAGGATATATCTGCGAAGCAATGTTGCCTTCAACTCCTTCGTGCCTCTGCTGCCAAGCTTTGGAATTCCTTTTCCCTGGACCCTCGAGGTCAGAAATCCTTGTGCAGCTCTTCATACCAGTCGTCTAGCACCGTCTTCGAGATTACGACTCCACAATCAGGAGACGCGGTTGGCCCCCTCAGCGTTGAACCAACTCGTAGACCCCCACCGTCTCGTTCGCCACCTCGCGTCGTAAAGCACCAACCCTTCCCTAGTTCGTCGCGGTCCCACCTGATCATCAGGCTGGTGCAGTTTTCGAGCGTCGTCCAGGGTGTGATACTCGACAGGGATATAGAGGAGGCGATCCGGTGTCGAGGGGCCTAGACTAGGTGAAGGGTATGCAATCCCCGATGGGCCCAGGAGGTATGCATGTAGGCTGAGCTGGCGGCTGAAGTCGTTGCTCGGCCATAGCCAGAAGGTGCTGAGTCGGGGTTACCACTGAGCTCGTAGGGTGCGCTGAGCGACTACGTACGGTATAGAGCCTGTTGACGGCGGACTGATTGCCTGACTGTACGTTCGACGCGGATAGGTCGAAGGAAGCGAGGGTGACTGGGTCAGCTCCAAACGCCTACGTCCAGCGAAACTGTCCGCAATTCGAGGTACCCAGGGATCCTCTGACCCTCGAACCTGCCAATTCCTAAGAGTTGGCGAGCTTGACGACGTCAGACTGGGAGTGCTGCGAGTCGTCGGCGTCGACCTTGCCACCAATAGCAGGAATGCCTTCTCTGCCTACGTCCATCCAACTATCATCTCCCCACCTTACCCTCCCCCTTCGTTCCCCCACACTCCAGAACTCTTAATGACCAATACCCATCCATTCCCTCTTGCTCGGCCATCGCGGGGCCATACAGCCAATTGGATTAATCATTACGGAGTCGACCGCGATGAAGTCGCGTCAGTGTCTCTCCTTCCCGATCGTTAGGCGGAAAGCACTCGAGTACCGGACGTGCTGGGTTTCGAAGGAGACGAGCTCAGCTTCGTTGCGAATGGTTCAGGGAGAACCTGGAAACTCTGCAGAGCTGGTTGAGCTTCGAGCGCGAGGAAGTGGGTGCACCGATGTAGACCTGTGGACAACGAGGCCCGTGGAGGTCGCTGGCAGAATCGCTGTCATTCTTGAAGAGAGCAGTCCGCGATTTCAAGCAAGAGGGCAAACGAAGCTGGGGATCGAAAGATGGCAGAGCACTGGGCGAGGCGGCAGCGATGAAGCTTGAAGGGTGGAGTAATAAGCAACTGGCAAACGCGAATTCAAGGCGTCAGCGTACCTTCCATAGAAATGCGTGCGCCCTAACAGGGATCCTGGACAATGAAACAATTATGTGAACCCAGATTCTCGAGTACATATCCGGGTTCAACAGGTATAGTCGTTGGTCGACGTCGTACATCAGGTATTGGAAGCGGAGGTGGTACTTGGGCATCGAGAATAGTCTGCTCCTAATATTGCAATTGAGTCGAATGTATCTAACAAGATTGAAAGACTAACCTTTGCTAACGCAAAACGACCTCAAAGCATATCAATCCCAGCCCTGAGCGCTGAGCTCCTGCCATATCCTATTCGACGCCTTCGGACTCCGGAGGAGACGAATGGATGGCTTTTGTGTTGGAGATTCCGCTCTCGAGGGTTCGGGGCGTTACTTGAGTCACGGGCGACCACCTTTGCTGGGCTCTGAGTCGCATGCCTTGCAGAGGGCAAGACAGGCTGGGGTATGGTTGCGGGCGAAGAGGAAGGACCGTGAGTATTCCAGCCTCTGATGCCGCACTGTGACTGAGCCGCCGCTTGACCTTGCCCTTTGACTTCCACCCTCGTTGTCAAACCACCGCCTTGCATGAGCCCTGCGCACGTTCGTTCTTTGTTCAGAGCATCCTTTCGCGTTGAGTATATGAGCTGCGGTAGAATACTGTGTGTCGGCGCTGTAAGTGCCTCAACTTAGTTATTGGCCGGAGTATTGAAAGCTGATAGGAAGGGCTCGGTACTCGTGGGTACCAAAAGTGATGGACCCTCACGCATTTTCCCACCCAAATGCGTGCAATGTCAAGGACCCTTGCTCGATGCGCTGTCGTGGTATCACCATAACACTTGGTAGATATACTCCCCATATGTGTTCCATTTACTCATCTAAGTATCACGGCGATAGGCCAAGTGGTACATCCATGGTACGCGCGACTTTGAGGGCCATTTCCGCCTCAAACGGTGCCGAACTTCGCAGCGAGATCTCTCGGATTTCAACAATGTGGTAGGGTCAAAAATTTGTGATCTAAAAGATTGAGATGTACTCTACCATCGATATAAATATGAGAGCTCTACGGGAATTGTGGACGGAATAGTATGCATTGACTTTCTACGCCTTTGGCGAAAGAGCTCATCAGAGGGGTCCATCATTTTTGATGGGTACGAGTATAGGAAGTGCGCTCAGTCAACGGCGCTTGACAGCCTTCCGGATCGACTGTAGTCCCCAAATGAGCTGCAATTGACGGACTGGTGAATCCGGCTAACCACGCACCGGCCGCAGCTGCCACAATGGGGAGAGACAAGACACCCTTTCTTGCGCCAGCATCGTCGCAACCACCACGATTGCGTTCATCCAGCGTAATCGTCGCCGTGCCCGGTGGGGGACCGCCTGCTGCTTCACTTGCCGCCTCTGCACCTCAGTCCTGGCTCGTCTCTTCGGACCCCTCCTCTACCCACAACAGAGCGCTGGAACAGTGACACTACCTCAAAACTTGGGACACTCCAGCGATATTGGGCGCCGCACGAGCGTATGGAATGCGAGGATGAATCTTGGGGAGAGAATATATATCTCGTACCCTTCATCTCCGGTGAGTAGCCCGAAGAAAATCTTGCTGTTGTTCCCTCATGTGCTCAAGTCGCCTCGCAGACGGGGATGGTGCCTCTGATAATCACGCCGTCGAACATCGAACCCGTCGAGCATTCACTCTTTCCTCAATCATTGAAGTGGGCTCAAGCGTCACCCTCATGCAGTCAGGTTCCAATATTCCAACACTAGGCTATAGCTCGCGAGAAATCTCCACAGACTTTGGAATCCTGTGTTACCCCGCCAGTCCTCAAGCGTCTGCTCTTTTCGCTCTCCCCTGGGCTATTCCCCTTCCTGTCTTCTGTTGGCCCCTTACTCAATGGGGTCTCATCTCACCCATCGACTTCCGCCCAGAAGCCCCGGTCCTACCCATATCTGAATCATAGAATCTCTCCTCCCACCGCGAAAGTCAGTTCAAGCGATGCGGTGGCCTTCGACAACCAGTGGCGGACCGTTCGGAAATGGAAGGGGAAAGCTCGTCAGTTGCCGTCCAGACGCCTTGGGGGTGAATGCCATAAGGCACATCGAAGTACGCCTTGGATTCTGCAATGCGCTCGAGGAGCTTTGGTGCTGGTTGGATAGAGCAAGAGCAGCAGCACCATCAAGTACTCGAGTAGTAGGTAGATCGTGAAATACTGTACATGACTTCATACGAGATACAACAGACACGGAAATTTGAGAACGTCACATAGCTATAGTCCGATACAAAGCAATAAAAAGCAGAAATATCCTTGAGATAGTGTTAGCGAAGCTGAGAATGTCCTAGTTACACAGCGCAATCGCGAAACAGGACAGAACTCCAAATGCCATGATCCACTCCCCACAAAGCACAACACCTTCAAGCACTCGGTAGCGACTCACCCTCCCCGTTCTCAGCAGACCAAGCAGCTAGGGCTGCAGCATAGGTAGATGCATCGGCGAGCAGCTCATCACGGTCCTCCTCATCACCTGGGCAACGCTCCACAGCCCGGTCAACCGCCTCAATCGCCTCCCGCAAGTCTTCAACATTCTTCTTATGCTGGAAGCGCTCGAATAGTCCGCGCCCTATCCCCCAAAACGCATTGTAGCGGTATGGGTGTCCCTCTGTATCGATCTCCAGTGCCTCCCTATACATTTGAAGTGACTCCTCCAAATCATCGAACGACTTGATCTCCTTAAAGCATTCGCGCAAGAAGTAAGCAAGGCTGTTCAGTGTCTTGGATCGGTCTGGGTGTCCTTTGGGACGAAGCGCTAGCTCCTCTCGCCGGAGCTGGATGGCCTCCTCGAGGTCCTCGGGCTTTTTGTCGAAGTCCAATCGCTGGCTCAGCCGGTAAGCAAGGTTGTCCAGCGATTGAAGGCGTTCTGAATGTCCTTCGGGACGAAGCTTCAGCGCCTCTCGCAGGAGCCCGATGGACTCATCAGGTCTTTGAGCTTTTTGGCAGAGTCGAATC
>JANDKE010001065.1:0-17125 GCA_027627275.1 Coprinellus aureogranulatus
ACCAGAAGGCGATAGCCTACCAGGATATATTCTGCCTGGTGAGCTCCCCATCACATTCCGCTCATGAGAACACGAGGAGGAGCTTAGGGGGCGAGTCTTCGCGTCGACCTTAGCCACTCCGAGTGAAAGCACAATGCTAGATGTCGAGCGCAATTCTACGGTGAATCGGAAGTGGGTAAATATTGGCAGCATGACTGACATAAATTGGACGCACCCTGAAAGCAAGGTGACCGGCCTAGTGGCCGTCTCGTGCCCACGACTTCTGGAGCCACTCTCTACAATCATCAATGGGTATATCATCCGGAAGCTCAACCTCTTACCCTTGCCTCAGACATGCTCATATTCTCCCATGAACGAACAAACCAGACGATAAGATATAGATAGCATGAAGGGAATGATCCTCGTATTGAATCGGTTGGTCTCCTCCCACTCGCTGGTGAATACTTGTTGCTGCATGGGAGAACGGTTTGAAGATCATTGCGGCTTTGAAAAGCAAACCTGACAGCTGCCCCACCGGCGGCTGAGGGTCATGTGATGTGCGATCTTGGCACCCTCCGAAGCGACTGGTTCATTCTCCATAGGATCCTGGATCCAGAAGGCTAGCTTCGCTGCGAGCCGCGTTGTTACTCCTCTCCCTCATTCGTCGATGTACACAGTGTTTCATAGACGCAGGCATCGCGCCTAACCTCGATAATTGATATCCGAATTGGCGGCACTAGTCGGCCAAAAGGAGGGAGGCGATTGGGATTCGAGTCCGCACTGGAGGTCTTACCGCCGCAGTGAAGAGGGGAAAGGAATGTTGGGGGATTGCTGGGCTTGAGCGCTGGAGTGGGAGGCGGAGCGAGAGGTGCAGGAAGACCGAGGGAAACCCACAAGTTCTTCCCGAACCCTTCATGCTGCTTCTCCGCCGTAGTCGTAGCCGTACGCCTAAACCTTAGATGAAGGCCACCCACCCAAAGCTATATTCTACACTCTCGTTCTAAATATGCAAGTAAATCAGTAGTAGTTTGACCACAACCAAGCTACGAGCATACCAGCTTTACTCGGGAGTGGGTAGCCCCTTCGTTATACTGGGCCTGATTGAAAATTTCTGCTTTCATCCTCTTGGGCCCTTCGAACCCCTTCTGCTCGCTGAGCTCAGGCGAAGCCTTCGCTATCAATCCTCGCAACAACCGACCGAACCTCTTCATCACTCCTTCCTGAGTCTCTTCCATCCTCGCTAATCTTGAGCCGGAGCCGACTGACTACGAAGCCGCCCGCTTCAGCCTTGCGAGCATCTGTTCCATCTCCCAATAATTGGTGACTTGTCGGTTCAGCTCCCCCTGCTGCAGATGAAGATGCTATACGCCAGATAGACATCATTGGGGACTGCAATACCAGTGACGGGATTGGAACCTTTATAAACTATCAGCGATGGATTAGCATATGTAGGGCTAGTACGCACTTGCGTTCTACAGAAATTGCAGGCAATATCTGCTGCACGTTTGTCCGTGAACCCTGGGACAGAGTAGTCTGAATAGCCTTCGCATCCTCGTCATCCGTGCGAAGGGCTTGCGATAGATTCTCCGGGACGGGGGATATATCCAAAGCATGTACGCCGAATGAGTGGTAGACATACACAACATTATCATGAATGAGATCTGCTAGGAAAGCGGGGCGAATCCCATGAAGGAACTTGAGAGAAGAATGTTTCGGAGTAAGCTGGACGAGAGCGAAGCGGTACTTGGCAAACTCCTTGTCAGGAACGGCCAACCGCGCTTGTGACCGCTTCTTGGTGTCGCTAAATTTCTTGCCCCTCTTCACGACGAAGAGGAAGGGAACACCGTATGTTCGCGTCAATTCTTTAGAGAAGTGGAATACCCCAATGACCTTATCGGTCTCATCAGCCTCTAGCTCTTTTTGTGGTATTCTCCTATAGCAAGTATGAGCGCCGTTCCATTTGGCGTTCGGACGAACGTACCTCGGCGTACAGCTCAACCGGGTCAGGGATCAATCATCTCGGTATGTCCAAAGACCTTCTGCATCTTGCCATCCTTTGTAATATCGAATATCCGAATCTTACCCGTACCTCCTGGTGTTAGCGCGACGTGCTTCACGGCAGTGTCCCTGAGTTCGCCGACGGTACTCGTCTTGAGCAGCAAGAAGGCGTGCAAGGCTTCTTCATTATTGTGGCACGTGTCAAGATAATCTCCAGACTCAATTTCAACAACGCTGGCGTCCAACTTCTCGTACAGGATGGCGGTCGTGGGGGGAATAACATAACTGGGCGACATAATCTCAGCGATGCTCTAGTTGAGGGACCTCTTCACGGTGTACATCGCATCCGTTCGTCGATGGGAGGGATAAGATCGCCGAGTTTGTTCGACCTGAGAACATAGACCTTTCCTGCACCCAATGGGGTTTGTTTTGAGGTATCGAAGTGCTTCAAGAATACTATGATCGATTGCGGAGGGGGGTCAAGCTGGTATGGTACATCGGACACAGTACGAAGGGATGTGTCCATCCACGCGGAAACGCACTTTCGTAGGATCGGGGATAAGATCCAAGTACAGCCGCAAATCGTATTGTCGGGCCGAGGTACTGTTGCGTATGACTTCCATCGCTGGAAGCTATATCAACCTGAGGATCCCTGAAGGGGGGTTGGTACTCACTTAATGGATTCGCTGTCAGGGATGTGAGTATCAGGCCGGGCGGTTTTGTTCTGCCGATTGACAAAGACCCAAAGGCGAATCTGGTTCTCTTTTTAGTTGAAGTGGTGTGCAATGCAGCTTTTGAAAACGCTGTATGTTTCCTGCTTCAGCAAGGGGAAGCTGGGCAACCCGGGCGGTGGCCATTTCTTCTCATCGAATGACACAAGTTCAAAGCCTTCGTGTTTGGAAAAGCTTTCACTCGTGATGACCGTGATAGTGGTCAACGCATTACCGCATCAACCTAATCTCACCTCGCGGTCAAAACAGGTGGTGCTCTTCTCTCCCCTTCTTGACTTCTAGTTGAACTCGCTCTTCGTCGAGGCGGCGTTCTACGATATGATTAGGACTCGGGCCAAGGCTAGCTGGTGGGCACTTACTCAGGTGAGGTTCGGTGGATGCGGCGAGGGCCTCGTCAATGGCAAACTCACGAATGTGAACCAGCATGTATGCATTCGTGAATCGCATAATGGTCCTGCCTTGGTTCCTCTGGCATATCGGGGGAATACCGTTAATCGCCGCCATAGTTCTTGTAGACCCAAGGTGAAGAACGATCCGCCGAAGGATCGAGGAATTCATCGGCGTCAATTTCAAATGGGAATTCATGGCGATCGTTGATGTTGACCATGGCATCTCGTCGAATGCCATATTCGGACCGCTTCGGTTAAATATGTAGAGCAGGGGGAAAGGATTCGAAGATTTTTGCTTTCTTCGCGTCTTGCAAGCCAAAGCCTTCCGGTACTTGTTCTCTCCGTCAAGCATTTCGGCAGCGATGTAGTCCTTGAAGGACTCGTACAGGTCCTTCATCCCTTTCGCGTTCAATTGAATGTCTGAGCAAGTTTGTGAACCTGATGAATCCTTGTGCAGAAATTCCATCGTACCGTCAAAGGCCTCAATGCGAGACGATTCATAGTCAACGTTGACACACTTGATGTAGCTCTTCACCTTGCCGACAGATAACTTCTGGAAGGCGCCTTCAACGTTAGTGCCATGGAAATTGTCAGACATCAACCTCATGTTCAACAATTGGGATAGAGCGGGAGAAACGCCTTCATCATGGCCTCCAGCTTATCCTGGAGGCCGCGCGATTGATTTGGGAAGACTGCGACAGCAGATGCAACTCCTCTTTTTGGAGAGAAAATTGTAGGGTTCGGGCGGGGCGTTCGCGCGAAGGGGAGAACAATTCGCTGAGGCTTCCATTGCCGAACGGAAGGACGCCTTACTGATTGAACCGTCTGGAGCGTAACAGGCAGGAGCAGTATCTGCAGACAGCCCTTGTTGGCTAAACGAGGCGTGAAAGCCGGACTAGATGGGAGAAGACCTAAAACGAAGACAATGACCACCCCTGCTCCTGTGACCATTCTGCTCACAGAGCAATAGCATCAAGAATAGACGAACACGCCTAATTGGGATGAAATGCCGAGGCAAAACAAATTGGAAAAGTAGCGTATTATTTCCTTCATGTAAGCTCGACCCTACTGATACAATGAGATCGATGTTCCATTTGAGGCAGCAAGAGAGCTGGGCAAACCGGGTAGGCAGATCTGCTTCGCGTTCGGTGCGGTTTTGCATTCCCAATGGTCCTCGCTGCGTCCCTTTGGACCATGATGAAACCTACATCAACAAGGACAGTTCGTTGATATCGACGGAAGCCATGCTCCCCGCGTGCCACTGGCAATGGTGACCCTAACTTCTCGATCTTCGGAGGGTCGAGTCGGGTTGGGGTAATATTGGGGGCAAGTGGAACGCGGGACGTACTGGATGGGAGAGGGAGGGGTGTGACGGGGGTGGTTCTGAAGACAGCATTTCGACTTGAAGGGGGAGGCACGCAATGATCCGGTACTAATGTGGAACGTCTAGGTCAAAGTGACTCAGTACTAGATTGAAAGGTGGACTGACCAGGTTCAAGAATTTGTAGGATAATTGCGATTTCGTAGACTTGGAACGTCACAGGATCGCTAAACGAGACGAAAGTCAATCAGATGTACAGAAAGACTTCATTGAAACTCACCGTGTCCGGGCTCGGAAACTATGGCGTGGATTCCATGTAATGAGGGGTGTGCGCCGGGCATTGTGAGAGAAACTAGTGAGTAAAGCTCTTGATGTCATAAGGAGGCGATACGACTGACCTTGGCTGCGGTTCCGTCCAATCGTTGATCAGCCTGCTAAGCCTACGTAGACCAAGACGATCAGAGAGCAGCTCAACAGGCGGCCTGATACACACCGACCTATGCCCCGACTGTCAATGTTCCCCCATCTCAACGGCAGCCGCCGTCTTTGGGGTCCCAGCACCACTTTGAGAGTCTATCGGAGGGTATGAGAAGCACCTTAGGACTGTACTTGCGCTGCCGTGACTTCGAAGGGATCGTTGGCGTCGAGTTGCATGACTACTGGAGTACGAAGTCGGTGTGGAAATTGAAATGGCCGCAACTAGCCCTGTCAATGCTTCTATACGCTGCTGGGCAAGAAAAGACCGGCAGATGGGTGGGATACAAGGAGCGTGAAGGTGGTGGTTGTGGTGAAGAGGCGCTCGGACATTAATGGTCCGACTCGTCAGGCGCGATGATCACGCCGCAGCGTCACGGGACTGGGACGCGTTAGACGCGCCGGCGCAGCTCAACCAATATCTTCCTTTGGTATTAAGGTATGTCTCAACGCTACATACATAGGGAGCAAATGAGAGCTACTGATAAATATGTCGAAGATTCCCTCCTGGTAAAGCAGCCCAGAAAGACCCTGAGTGCCCCTCGAAGTCGAATGGCGCCAGGGGTTTCCGGCCATCCTCGCCTCTGTACACTCTCCTTTCCCAAAGCTCGTCGTCGAGCGACTCCTCTCTTCCGTACTTCATCTTTGCTGCCGTTCTCGCCAACGGCGACTGCACGTTCAGTTGTAGTGCGTGGACGCGGCCCCCGCGATGCTGATGTGGTTTCAGCATCCTCATTTCGTTGACACTGGAAATGTAGATGATGTAAGACATTCACCTACAACCCAACACTGACCCTTGGATTTACTAGCCTTCACTCCCGCTGAAGTAGGCTGCCAAGAGAATAACTAAGTGTATTCACGATGCAACGAGATCGAATGAACTGACCTTCCTACTAGGCTAGACGACAATATTATCGGGTGAATCTACAAATCAAGGTAAGCAGGACGGCTATGGTCTATAGCTGTATTACCAACCGTTCACTAGCGGACTCGTCGCTCCGTGGCATCACCGTAGTACATCTTCGTCTCCGAGGCGAATGAGCAGGCGAGCTCGCTGGCGCCGTTTCGAGGCTAACTTGGCCCACATTTGACTACGACTTTCCGGACTTGCTTGGCCGGTGCGACGTGCTTACAAGAGCGAAGAGAGGCTGTGGGGGTCAAAATAAAGGTGAGCAGCTATCACCCGCTGACTTCACCTTTTACTTACCTCTTGCCTCGGATCACGGTTGCACGCACTCCCTAACAGTCTCTTATCTTGTCCTGACCCTCTACCCCGCTCCCACAGCTCTCCCCACATCTGGTCCCTTCCACATAAGAGCGCCGCGTTCTTCACCTGGCCTAACGAACAGCGCTTGCATTTACACGCGGGATTTACTGTGAAGGAAAGTAGGTGGTTGGTTCTTTGTCAGAAGGGTTTTTTACTTGAGAGACGAGAGCAGGGGCGAGGGAACGGATGGGTTAGAAAGGGCGTGCGATTGGAATTTCGATTAAGAGGTGAGGGGATCGTGAGCACAACGGATACAAGACGCCTTAGTCATTTCGATTTTGCAGAACCCCGCCTCCTCAACGACCGTTCTTCAGTCCAAGCGAATGAAATACGGAGGTGCCCAGGTATTGGATGGAGTGCGAAGGGAGTCAGGGCATCGAGCGTCAACGGCGAGCATTCTGAGGAGATCGAAAACGGACCGTTCAGCTCGGACATCTCAACTCAGCAGCCCTTCATCCTTCCCACATGCGAGTGCCGCATCCTGAGTGCCGCGTCCTTCCGTTCGCTTGGATGAACCGCGCTTAGCTCGACCAAGGGATCCGCTGTAAAATCAAAACTATCAAGTAGGTTTACTATCTTTTGAGCTAGACACTTGAACAAGGTCGTCGTGAAGCGCTCGATATTGTCGCTCGGAGAAACTTCCCACATACGAGCGCCGCGTTCTTTGTTTGTACGCAGACTTTCTATGAATTGAGAATGAGCAATCGGCCCTTTGTAGTCAAGAAGGTAGCTAACTCGCTATACCTCTCTCTGAACTCTCGGCCTAAGGTACCTCGATACATTCGCAGTCGAAACTGGATTGCCTGGCTTCCCTTCGCACCCTCTTCATGCACACGAGCACCGCGTTCTTCCGTTGGAAAGAAGGACGATGACCGAAGGAGGATGGGGAAGGAGGATGGGTCCTGGGACTATCGAAGTAAGTAAACTGACCGTTTGTATCTTCTGAAGCATCGTTACCCACTACATTTCATCTTAGTGTGCCGCAATATCGTCGTTCATGACCTAGGCGCAAAGGTAAGCGCTCTATCGCATTACAATACCATTTGCTACTCACCTTTGACCTCAGTCTCGAATTCCTAGCGTCGCACCTACCCCGACGCCCTTTCCCTCTCCGAACGGCTTCCACAATTCCACAACATCGTGGCCGAACCTGCGTAACGCTCGGTCATTGTAGCCGTAAGGACTCCGACTCGGCTTCGATCGAGAGGCGGATCTTGGAGCTTGTTGCTGAAGTCGGGGTCGAGAGGAACAGGGACGCGCGTCGGTGCAGAACTGGGGTATCAATTGGTGGTTCGTGGGTAGGTTGGATGGCAGTCACGGACAGGCGATCGTAAGTTCCTTGCTTGCTATTGAACTCGAATGAATGCCTACTCCGTATTCAAGGCTTGCAGCTTTGCTCTTGACCCTCGTGCACTCGTCTACCAGCAGCTACAATGTATGTGAAGTATACAGAGAGGTCAGTAAACCTATGAAGAGGGTAGCGGCTGTTAGCTGACCTTCGCTAACCTCTGTGCTCGTAAGTCAGTGTCTTCAGCTCCGACAGTACGTGAATCGAAAGCTTACCATCGCCTTTTGCGCAGGTAGTGATCGCTACGGCCTTACGATGGCCTGTCATGCTTCAGCAGGGCTTCGGTATAGTGTGAATATCGGCGCTTTCTTGAGGATGCAAAGTATTCTGAGGGTAGAACGTGTTGACGTGCATGTATGTCGGCTGGGTGTTGAAGACGACGTTGGCGAGCCTCGTATCGTGTCACCCATCTCTGTAGTAGGCCAAGGTGAACTAGTTTACGCACCACAGCGTCACAATTTGCTTACCATTTGACCTCTACTTCTCAGCCTCTGGCTGTTCGGCGGCCCTCTCCCTTTCCATTCCTTCCAGAACCCTCCCTCGCCGAAGCTTCGCAGTCGTGCCGATTGAGCGCGTTGGAGTGGGGACCCCGGAGTAATCTTCACATTCAGAGTGCTAGGGGCGCCTACTTTTGTTTCGTTCTCTTCAGTATCTCTCTTGCCTTACGCGAGCAGGAAGGAAGAGACAACCAGCATTGAGGTCTAACGACGCGAGAACGGCCCACTCCCGGTCCGCGATGTCGATATAAAGGGATATAGACCGTGGCCTAGATGCACGGACCGTCCCGTCCCGAGGTATGGCATGAGACATTACGGGAGACATTAGGGGAGACTGCAGACCTGGTCTGGCAGGAATTTCTCGACGCTACAAACGTACGGATCGAATATGAGGACTACTGCTAGATATTTCGAAGATGACCAATGTTGTTAAATAGTTTGTAAGGAAAAGCAACGATGGGAGTTGGTGGTGCTTGTCATGCAAATGTTTCCGCATCGGACGCAACGAGCGAATAATTTGCAAAAGTCAACCCGGCTGAGTCCTGCATGCTCCTCGAAAGACAGGAGGTAGTCCATCATCTCGAATCCCACTACTCCGACAGGAAGGCCACGACCGTTGCATCGATGGAAGACCGTCCTTTGACGCAGGCATACATTGTCGCACCGCCCACAACGGCGTATTATTTGTTGGAACTGCGATTCGGTGAGGCCAGGTCCAGCTCGCCACCCAAGCGTAAGTAAGTAATCGGTTTCATGATATTTGGCCACGAGCTCCGCTACCTCCGGGCCTCTGCAGCTGGCAGCATCGTTATCGAAGTCTAAAGGCTTCGGCGTCAATGAAGAACTATCGAGGAGCAAGAGACTAGACTCGTTAAGGCCCAGGTCTCAGAGCTTACCAACGTGCTGAGGGGGCGCTGATATCACTACAGGCTGGGGTGATGAGGCACCCTCGACCCTTGGTGGGCTTGGTAACCCGGTTTCTTCGCTTTCACGTTCGGCAACGCTCAAACTCATAGGCACGGTTTCTCCTGTGCGGCCAGTCAGTGTGAGTATATTCCAAGGTGACTCTCGCAATTCACCATACTGAGGCTCTCCAATCTCGGACGGGTTATGAGAGTTGGAGATAGGGACCTCCAGGTCATCGGATACCCCTCCAAGCCTTTGGCAAGCTCGAGAAGCGAGCTGATAGAGGTGACAAGGAAATACGAAAGACATGAGATTGGTGAGGAAACTTCTCTCCGACAGGAACCCACTTTATATTCGGCCCAACACTGCTTCAAGTTGTGACGAAGTGGGTCAGCGTTGTCTCGTACCCATCCGTTTCGGGGTGACCGCCTTTGGCGACGCACGTAAACGGCTGTCACTGCTGTGACAGCGTCCCGACGCGTCTCTTCAGAGGTCACTTCCAAAAACGGATGGGAACGAGACAAGGTCAGCGGGAATCAACGACAATCGTGCCGTATGGAACCCCTTCAGGCTCTATTTGGGAATTGGAAACCTTTCCCGCTGATCAAGGCTCCGTGCCTGACATTCGATGTTCCAAATTGGGAAGTAGCGTTCAACGCGCTCAGGGCAAGGATCGGACGGCCTTCAACACGAGGTCCTTAAATTAGTAATGGGCGCTGGTACCGAGTACTTATCCTCAACGACACCAGGCGTTCAATCTCGGTTCCCTTTGGGAGACGCGGTTCGCAGAACCAAGACCACGCGGCTCACAAGCGAGGTTTCATCCGGTAATTTGATTATGGCACTCAAGGGAAGTCATGTAACAGGGGAGAGTTTCGTTCCACAACGTCAAACTACTAAGTACTCTGAATGCGGCGGGTGAAAGGTTGGGTTAGCCGAAAGTCAGATGGAGTTTCTAGGCGGGCACTCATGCCATCGCACAGTGCTGGCAACGCAAATGTTATCGCAAAAGCGACAACTAACGAACTGCTGATGTAGAGCTGAGGAGGTGAGGCCTGAATTCATAGTGCTTGAAAGGAGGTACTCGGCAACCTCCTCCGCTGGCTGACTCCTCCAAAAGTACGCCTTTTCACCAGCACAATCGTGGAACTCCACCCTCTCCGTGTAGCAGACATTATGGCATTTAACGCATTGGCGCATAACACAAAGGAACTGCTCCCTCGTGATGCCCGGAGCACTGAAAAGCGTGCCCAGTATCTCGAGGCTGCTTGGGTACTCGACGAGATTGGGGTCGAATTGGGGGATGTGCAAGTTACGACGGAAACGAACATCGAAAGGGAGAGCTTCACGCCCCGGGAAGCGAAATCAGCCTTCGAGCTTCGAGAAGCATGGTGTCGATCATCTACTCACTATCCCTGAGCCCCAGCTGGGCATGGTATTGCTGCGCGAGGTTGGCATGCTGGTCTCCGGATGCGATTCTGGTTCCTATAATGACCTAGTCAATGCATGGGCTGAAGCAGAAGGGAAAGTTGCCTCGTACCTACTCCATTGAGAGGTGTCATTGTCAGAGCTGTCAGTCTTCGCTCAGTGGCGCTCCAGCGCTCCAGCATTCCGAACTCGTTAGAACACATGACTAGAGTAGTTTGTGAAGGGGAATCGTGCATAAGCCTGAGCCCAATGAAAGTGGCTTTATACCTTTGACACGCGAATCATGACCGCGTCCTGTGCAAAACAGAGTGGGGATCGGGGCTAAGTTTGGGAGCATGCAGGCTTGTGGGACAGTTGATCAGATAGAAAATTGAATCGTTGTTTGATTGACAATCTATGGCACGACGAAGGGAGCAGGAAAATTACATATGCGGCCGTAAAGAGCAATGCACTAGGGGACCCACGAAACCATCAGTCCCGAGAACGGGGACCTCGGGCACTCTACCTACCCGCAGGCTGCGCTGCAGCCCAGTCCCTTAGGTCCTGAATGGTTTCTATACCGCGAAGGCCCACCACTCTCCTGTCGCGAACGCGCGAGCGATAGGGGCAGATGCGGTGAGCGGTGGAGCGGTAGAGCAGGGGTCAGAACGGCTAAGGGAACAACCCTATAGCCACTCAAGAGTAAGAGCAGGGGACAAGCGGTGGATTGACTAAGAGGTCAGAATGAAGAATACAGGCTGAGGTATGTAGGCTTATATACGTTGGAGAACAATAAGACAATCTAGAATGGAAACAAGATAGAAAACAAGAAGGCAGCGCGAAGCAGTGAAAAACAATAAGCGGGGCAGTGCGAGGCAACGCAAAAGAATAAAGAAGGATACAAGAATGGAGAGAACAATAAGAGCGGCAGTACAAGGCAGTGCGTTGTGTGGAAACAGGGGGAGTGTGGCAGCGCGGAAGGGAACAACGAGGAGAACAATAACAGAGATGAGATAAGATAAAGAAAAAGATAAGATCGGGGAGATAAGATGAGATAAGATAATACCGGAGTTCACGACATCTCCCAGTAATTGAATGAATTTTGACCAGTGGGTGCAATACCGCCCGCTTGAAGGATTCTATGGCGTTCCTCTCGTCTAACGCCAGGGACTGACAATTGTGGCTTCGTCCGGATGTCGCCCCTTTGACTGCATCCCTATCTGCACGTCAACAGTCGACCCAGGCAAGCAGGAAGGAGAATGAGGGCTTACCAGCCTTGAATAGCGCCGACGACTTCACCGTACGTCACCCTGTACCATCTCCGTTCAGCAGGCAACTGCTCCCTAATCCTCTTCTTCACGGCCGGATCCAGCTCCAACTCGGCAGGGGGTGGCGGAATATCGTGATCACGAACTTCACCTTCAGTAATCGTAGACAATACTTCGAAATTAGGTGCGATAGCGGTCGTGGCCCGAGAGCTCTGGACGAGCATCGTCGACGGCTGCCCAGACCTCACGGAACTCGGCCTTCGCTTCGATACGACGCAGTTGATAGAGTGGGGAATGTGTCATGGAGAAGGAATACCGGTTTGCTTCGCGACTCTCAGGGTTACGGAGATTCACCTATCTCCTCTCCGTCAAGAGTCCTCGACTTTCCTGAACATTATATTCCGAGACTGGAGACATTGGACGTTGACTACGATTCCTTTTACTCTGAGAAGAAGTCATTGCTGGACCAGCGTTGGGCGATAGTTCTGAAGGGATTGGAGGTCAGACAGCAGTAGTACATGTCGAGATGCGCTGGTGGACTGCGAAGTTGATAATAAGTAGCTCGAATTCCACTTCCCGCTGGGTTCCCTGCAACATCACCCTCCTCGTAAACACGTGTGTTACCACCATAGAATACCTGAAGGTGTCTATAAAGTGATATATACAATGTCAATCACTATTATATTATCGATATGTTCTGATTTCATTTGCGCATGTTTGGAATACCTGCTTTGACCATCTCATCCTTTTCTTCACCGTCTCACTCCTTCTCTGAATAACCCTGGACGGAGCCCGTGCGCATGGTTCTCATCCCTGCTTTGGCCATCCCACTCGAGCTCTTTTGTTTACGGTCTCGCATTCTCTGAATAACCCCGGGCGAAGCCTGGGCCATCTTGTTCCCTTTCATTCCTATACCTCGAGGACAGGGGTAATCACATAGACGCGTCGCAACGCGTAAAATTGATTGCGAAAGCCCAAACAAGCGCCAACATTGACAGGCGACTGACGCGTTTGAACAACTTGATTCTTAACCACCACCACCACCACCACCATCTTCCCATCTTCTACTGCACAACGCTCCCCCGCATGCCTATTTGCCTGTACATCCCCGAAGTCCTACTTTCGATATGCGACAAGCTCGACCAAAAGAGCTGTCTTTCAGTTGCTTTGAGCTGTCGCGGTTTCCTCGAACCAGCGCTGGACAAGCTCTGGCAGGATATCACATCGTTTGAACCCCTTTTCTCCTGTCTGCCAAGCGATGCGACTGTGTCCTATATCAAGGTTACACCGGATCCAGCACCAGGCATATTTGTTGTGGGTCGTCCGTACCATTGCCTAAGGTAGTGAATCCGGGATTCACGCGGTGTACGCACCTCTTTTCAGCTCCCAGCACCCGGATTCCGGCGGGAACATATGCAAAGATACTTGGAAGCGTACGCGCATCGCATTCGGTCCTTCACGCTACCAACTATCCACGCGCGCAAACAGTCGCCCTCCACGGAGTTGTTAATGGCGCTTTTGTTCGTCACGGACCATGCACATGGAGCTTTGTCGCCTCGCCTACGGAAGCTGGTTTGGGAGTCACCGTTGATGTCAGACAGGGCGCCAAGATCAAATCTATCGGGGTTTATATCGCTCTTCGCTGGAGGACACGTTGAATCGTTCAGATTTCCTGCCCTGCCCGACAATGCGCTCTACACCTGCTCCATCCAGGCCGTTACAAAGAGGATATCTCACCATTTGAAGACTTTGGAGATTGCTGAAATGTACGAGCCAGAAACCATCGATTCGTACATTACTCAGAGCCGCTGGGATGCCCTCGAGACACTCATCCTGGACGGGCTTTCTCAAACAATGCTTGGATATGTGGCCGCGCTTCCCCGCCTCATCAGATTGACAATACGCGATCTAGACGAAACGCACCCAACACTACGAATCGGCAAACATTCCATCCAACCTCGCCCCGCCGACTTCGCTTCCCTTCGCAGTCTATCGCTCATCTTCGAACGCGCGAGACAGGAATGTTGCAACATTTTGGAATACCTACATCCAGAAAATCAACTCGAGAGCGTAGAGATCTCGTGTCAATTTATCGGCGACTCGGTGGTGTGTCAGGGTATCATCGACACTATTCATCGACAGTGCAACCCAGCCGCACTTAGGTCAGTGAGGCTTGTGGACTGGGAAGTGAACCCGGACATCAAGAAGCCGCCAGAACTGGGCCAGTTCGATATAGTCGATGAAGAGGATCCGGTGGATATCTCACCCCTGCAAGCTTTCACAAACCTGGAATATTTGACTGTCAGCTGGTTTCCGGATGTCCGTATGAAAAGGCAGTATGCAAGAGAAATCGTGCACACATGGCCCCGACTCCGCCATTTGGATGTCTGTCCACCATATCGGGTTCGCGGTGGTGTTCCGCCCTTCGACCATACCGACATTATCAATATCGCCAATGGTTGTCCATCCCTCAATTATCTTGGCCTCCGATTCGACACCACTCAACTAACGTCTCAAGAAATATCTTCGCAAACCCCACATCGCGCGCTTCGTACCCTTCGCGTCGGTGAATCGCCTATCACCTCTCCGTCTCGAGTTTTGGCTTTCTTGAACCAGAATTTCCCGCGATTGAGGACTCTGGACGTTTGGTATGACGGAGTTATTGTAGGCAAGAGTGCCTTGTTGAATGAACGCTGGGATTATGTGGTGCAGAAATTGGGGTATGGCGATCGATAGCAAGGCTGAAGGAGCATTACCGAACGACGGCGGCAGGCCCGGAGGACTGTTCAGTTCCAGTACATACATGTACATGTATTATCCCAATTATCCCGTCCCTTCCCATCGACTTTCTATTTTTAATGGCTAGCTGTGGCTCGTATCGTCTGGGATACCAACTTTCCTGCATCGACTGCTCTGGCAGGGTTAGACACGCGAGTCGCGTCGCGTCTTGAATCTTCGTGATCAACCCTAACCCCACCACTGGCAGTAGTAATAACCGTCACCAGATTTCAACGCTGGTTGTGTTTGGGTTGTGTGCCCTCTTCCATAACCACCACCACCATATCCAACATGGCGACCTCCTTGGCCATTCCAGAAATTCTACGGCTGGTGTGCGATGGCGCGGACAAGGGGACGTCGCTCTCGCTTGCGCTGACGTGTCGAGCGTTCCTTGAACCGGCCCTCGATCGGCTCTGGAACGAGCTTGCCTCGCTTCAACCGCTGATATGCTGCTTGCCGGAGGATCTTCTGAGTAAGGACGGTCAAGTACTGGTGAGTATGCAGCCTTGGTGCGCAGCCTATGCGTGCTGGTGCTCAACAGTATGTACAGACATTGAACAGGCCTCTGACGGCGGAAGATGTGGGACGATACTTGGCTGTGTACGCCAATCGCATTCGGTCTTTCGCCCTGACCCCAGGCGGAACGAAGATTTCTTTGGGTATAGAAGTTATGAATGCCCTTCAATTGGTTACGGAATATCGTTTTGGCGCGCTTTCCCCGCGTCTGCAACGGTTTGAATGGCCAGACCCGGACAGAGAATACTGGCCAGCGCCATCCGTCGCTCAGACGTCGCCATACCTCTCACTGTTCCTGGGAGATACTGTCCGGCGAATCGAAATAGCGTGCGGCCCTGCGCTCCCTCCGCTTTACTGTGGATCGGTTACATTCAACACGAAACGCCTCACTTGCGTCAAGGAGCTGTGCCTGGTTAACCAGAGCTGCATTCAAGTCGGAGTGGGTTACGACAACATCCTATCTCTCTCTTGGTCGCATCTAGAATCGATAACGCTTCACGAGGTCATCATCAGCGCTTCCCAAAATGAAAAGCATTGCCAAACTACCTCGCCTCCACCGTATAGATTTCACGGTCGACGACGAAAAGTCCAACGCGTACCTGAATTCCAAAAAAACTTGCGTCCGCGGCGATGTCTTCTGCATTAATGGCACAGCGATTGCCACGGAATCCAAGTTAGTCTGCCATGGAAGGAAAGTCGTGTTTGTCGAAAGGTCAGAATAGACTCTCCGTCGTGTAGAACGTAAAGATGAACGTCCAGACGGGCCCGTTATCCCAGGAGGTTGGTTGAGTTCGTAGAAGCGTCGGATTTGACATTCCCGAGTCTTCTCCTTGACACCGTGCAATTGCAGATTGAGGGAGGGACTTCGCCGCATGGGCTGGTTTCGGCGCGGTACAGTAGAGTGAAGATGGTGAAGAGAGCCTTATCCGGATCCCCGGGTAAGAGTACCACCCCTGAAGACGAAACCGGGAAGGACTGGTCGGCGAATACTAGAAACCGTGTTCGTGGTGAGCGCAGAGAGCGTCCTCCAGCCAGACCGCTACTCCAGCCTTGCACTTTCTATTCCTAAAGCATTATCTCAGTAGTGCACTCAAAGACCACGCTAAGCCATCCACTCACCAAGCAATACACATCGTCGTCCAAGTTCAAAACCCATCATTCTTCCCCTTGCCCCTATTCGCATTTATTTGCCCGACAAAGCCTTTGCCAAACAACCCGTACAGCCACCTCCGATATCACAATCTGTCGTCCTCCTGACTCTGAACAGACTGACTCCTTTCATAATTCACCTTCCAGTGACAGCGGCGCTACGCCGGCTCTCTGAGCATTTTTCTCTCTTCTTGCTTGGTACTGCAGTACCGCTTGCTCAAGCGTGCCTAGGTGGGCTTCCGCTGACGAGGAAGGATACTCAGGAGCCTGGTATAGCTAAACCGGAACTTTGGTATCCGGGTCGACGCCAGGACGTCTTCAAGGTCTTATTTACTGGTGTCGCTCTACCAGTGAATCTCCCCTTCACCCAACCCACCCATCCGAGTCTTACACCCGAATCCGTACCAGAAAGTGGGAGATTATGGACTTCATTCGCGCACACATATGCTGCTGCCTCGGCCGGTCCCAGTCCCCCTCACCCAGTACACGGCAGTACGCACACGAACACGAAATCCCGAACGAGGCGACGCTCTTGATCCCTGCGGAGGGAGATGTGGAAGGCGGGTATGGGGCTGCGGGTGGAGTTGGGGGGATATCGTATGAGGAGCAGAGGAGGCTGGAACGGAGGCTTGGGGGGATTGTTAGGAGTAAGGAAAGGTGCGTTTCCCCTATTCCGTTCCTCCTTTCTCTGTTTCAGTCTGCGAATGAAGGGAAGCTAATAGAAAGTTAACAGTAAAATGGTGAGGATAGGCTATACGCACCCGTTCAACCTCCACAACAAAGACCCCATCGGGTCCGAAACTACCATTTCCCGATCCAACTCCAACTCCGGCTCGTCGTTCGTGCACCACCACAACGCCCACGCGGGTAGCTCGTCCGAGCACGTCCATTCTTCTTCCCACCAACACCCTGCGACCTACGCCCAAGCCGTCTTAGGAGGAGGGACTCACCAACAACAACAAGGGCGGTATATACAACAACAGCCGTACCCGCACCCAGCGCCGTACCCCCACGTCCACACATACGACCCTTCACCCCTCTCTCCGCACTCCCGCTCGGCGTCTAGAGACCCCGAAGACGATTCCCGTCCGAACGTT
>JANDKE010001066.1:0-12748 GCA_027627275.1 Coprinellus aureogranulatus
TGGTATCCGCCAACGATCCAAATAAGCGCCCAAGGGCGCAGTTAACTTGCACGCCCAGCTCGATCGTTTTATGACGATACTGAATCCCCAGGAACCCTGAATGACCGTGAAAGTGTAAGAGAGTTCCCCTGGCGCGCGGGGGGGGGGGGGGGGGGGGATAAACTCTGGGTGTTCGCCAAGATAGACCATGAGGTGAGGACTGGTCGTCGTAGCAGAAATCGTAATCGGATTGGCTGGGCAGAGTTGGGGGTAAAGGGGATAGAAAGGGCCTTATAAAAAGACGTCATGACTCAATATCGTCTATGAGTCTATCAATCAAAATTGTTCGAGCCCCAGAGCTCTCCCCGTGTGGAAGGGTTTGAAGGTAGAAAGACGGGTCGATCGCCCATTACGTCGACTTCATGCCGACACAAGGAGGGCCTTCGCCCTCGCGCTCTCAGCCACAAGCTCGCCACGACCCTGTTCTGCACCTGTTGCGAAGTATGGTTGACGAGGGAGTGCACGATGACTTTGAGGTCTTGGATGGACTGGTGGACAATGTTGAGGTATGAGTGAAGGAAGGTGTGTGTGATGATGTCGCCTTCTCTTCCAGAAGGGAATTATACATCCACAGAGACCTGTGAAGGTCGGTGTTCGGACACAACCCCTACCACGAAGAGAGGTAACTCTTCGCGGTGGTCCGGGTTGCTGGGACTACCGGGCTTCACTAATTTCAGCCACATAGAAGGACATCAGCTGGGACCGGAAGAGAGGATGGGAACGCTCATTGACGATATGCTCGTCCTGTCTAACTCAGCCTTCGCGAGGGCGAAGGTTACTCAAGTACGCAATATCCTGCTCCCAAACCGCACCAGCGATGACTCGGGCTGTCGAGCGCAGAGGAATCGTGCAAGGCGACTTGAGCGAGGGTGTCGATGTAGCCTTGCATGTCGCAAACGATGCTCAAGTTCTCGGGCGTTGACGGAAGGCCAAGGAAAGGACTGAGGGAGACTGAATCAAGACAGTATTGCGACTGCAGATGTGGCGGGAGGCGTTCCAGGACAAGGAAGACGTGGTGGCTGAGTGAGAGAGGGGTGGTCCAGTCAAAAGCAAAAGCTTGATCCAAATGATGACTCCTACGCGCCGGTCCGCTTCGGCCTCGAAAGCTTCCGCGCCGACTCCAGGTCCACTCCCTCTGGCCGGCAGGGCACTCCTCCCCATATGTAACCACTGGTAGGACCCATCTTCCCTACCTTCAAATGGGCGAGTCCGGCCCATCGTCAGGCCCACCACTGCCGAACCCCCGGGTTCGCAGGCCTCGGTAAAGCGAAATAAGGAGGACTCAGATAAAGAAGCCAGAGCCAATAACGACATGACGGGTACATAGTAGATACATTTTTACGTTCGTGAACCGTCACCCTGAGGATGTATAAAGAATACTAGTCGTCATAAGGAGAACCGCGATAATGCGCACACACCAGGCAGGATGGCCAGAACCAACTTTTGGGAACATAGGTAAGTGCTACTGTTGTAATCATGATAGAGCACGGAATCTGCAATCGCTACATGAACCCTGCAGGGTTTTGTTGCCTGCGAACCAACTACAGCATGCGAGAAACAGGCAACGAAAAGGTGGATGGGGCCAGGCAGCCAGCTCCTAGCGTCTCATACCCAGTCCAGTCAACGATTATGCAATGCAACTATGAAGATTCCTCGCCAAACATGAGTAAAGCCTCCCGCCGGGCCATGTCATGGACTTGATCCAGTACTTCCTGAGTCGCTTCTGGGCGAGGCTTGTAGGTGCGTACTGACAGCTCTGACAAAGCCGTCAGGATATGTATGTATGTATATGACTCTGGCGTGGACAATGCATACTCACCACCATTAAACCCACTTTGATTTTCTTTCAGCACAACCCATTTAGACTTGCTGGAAGCCCAGGCATTCAAGTTGATGCAATACACCTGGGGAAAGCGGTATCAGCTTAGTCGCCGGTGTGGCGTTGGGGTATCAGCTCAAACCTGAATGTATGGGCGGACGATGTCTGGGTATCGGATGACTCCAACGTGGCTAAAGTCCAGGGAATGTCTGACACTGCTGGAGAAAATGTGTCTGAAGTGTAGAGGATCTGTTCTTGTGACTAATTGGGCGACATCATCGAAAGGAACTTTCATCGTTGAGTTAATATCGACGTTTTGGACTAGCCTGTCCTCCAGCCACATCCTCAGCTGAGGTGAGTGACGACGTTTAGTGTTAACCCATTGACAAGAAGAAGGAATGTCCTTACAATGTGGACTATTTCGTCATCTTTTCGACTAGTACCAATACGACCGAATGGGATAACCTTAAAGCTGGGCATGGCTTCGAACTGCTCCATTCTGTCGGTGCTCATTTCCGGGTCGCGTTCCAGAAAAGGGTTTCGGTCAAAAGTTTCAATTACCTTTACCCAGTTCATATCTTCCCCAGTTTGCACTCGATTATCCAGTGCGTTCATAGAAAAGCGGACGAACTCTCGAAGTGCTTGGTCGATGGTGGACGAAGGGTCTACTCCGTTGTCGGGGTTTCGTAGGGGCCTATAACCGGGGGAGCGAGTGCTGAATGTTGGGACCCCGTTGAAGACCTTGGGAAGTGGGAGTAGATGAAACGTATACTCAAAGTGAGATTTTGGTGCAACTTCCCGGAATATAGTTGACCTACATACCAGCTTGTCCCACCGCTCTAGCCCATCCGGCAAAAGAACGGGACCGTCGGAGTCACCAATTTCCATCTTGCTAAATGCCATGTCAAACTCATGCCAGCCAATGCTCTGCAGCTGATCAAGCTCCCATTGCTCAAACTTGTCAACACTCCAATTCATTGCCCGTGCTTCGGCTATGATGGCTTCCCTCCATTGGGTGCAGGCTGGGTGGCAACGGTGGTCAGTGGGTTGACATGCGCACTGGAAATCATCGGGAAATCAGTCATTTGGCGTGGGGTAAGGGCTTCAATGGCCGACTCACAAGGTTCTTGTGTATTGCACAGCATATACTCCCAAGGTAAGGCGCTAGACTTTCCACACGCCTCATGATCTTGTCGACTCAAGGGAGCTTGCTGCCAAAAGACGCCGTGTCCACCAAGACACATCGCAGGCTGCAAGCTGCCCAGCGATAGGCGCCGGGATCCCATGCTCCAAAAATGGGGCAAACGCGTACAAGGGGTCGGTATCGTCTGGAAATTGTGAAGGAATAACAAGGGGGCATAGCGTTAGAAAAGTCGCAAGGAACTGGTTCAAATTGTATTCAACAGAGAGAGGAACCTTGGGTCCCTTATCTGTGGCCATTTGAATACAACATCAGCCGCGTGTCAAGGAGTAGGCAATGGCGAACTCACTTCTAAGAACACTGACACATCGTTCTGTAGGAAAAGACTTCCGATTATCGGCATGGATGAAGAGCTCGCCACAGCGAGCTTCTGAGGAAAGGAAGTCGACGACAGATTTATGATAGAGTGTGATAGGGGTGTCTTGTCTGCGATTGGGCGGCGGGATGGACAAAAGTGAAGCGAGTGGCGGCAGCAAATAATCAAACTCTCCCTCCACGTCTTCAAGAAAATGCTTCCAGAAGAGCGCTGGGATTGGTATCTTACCGCCACCAGCCTTGCGTGCATGGAAAGTGGCAATGCAATGAACCCACTTGACAGCGAGGAGGGGTTCGGGGGTTCGATTGAAAATGTGTCGGTACAAAGCATCGACCATAGCGAAGGGGTTTTTCCTGCTCGAGTCCCCCCCTTTCACGCGCATAACGTCATCCAATTGTCGCTGAGGGAGGCCCGATTCGACATAACGAACGATGGTGGCTGGGATGATGAACTGTCCTGAAGACATGTCCATAATTTGATTGAGTATGTCATCTCCTGGCCACACAGGGTCGGAGATGCTAAACCGGCGTCGGACAGCGGCGAACCTTGATTTGAGGAAACGTTTAATGTCTGCGTCAGGCTGGTACTTTGAGTCGAGGAAGAGTGTCACGGTGGATGATTGAGCACTGGCTGTGGCAAAGAATTCGGTGATGATCTGTTCTGGACGGCTTGTGACGAAGATCCTAAATGGAAAGGCCGGACTACTGGCAAGGCACAGCAGGACCTCGAGGATTTCAACTTGATCGTCCTCATCTTTACGCGGAATGGATCTTTCGATGTTATCATGATCTTCCACGACTCTAACTTCATCCAAGCCGTCCAGGACGATCCCCGTGGGCCAGGACGATTTATCTTGAACGTCGGGTATGGCTTGAAGAGGACCCAGGAGGAGGCACTCCGCCTGCTCCATCAATTGTTTATGGAAGATGTCCGGGTAGCGTTCCAGGGATGCCAGTAGATGGGACTGGTACTCCTGCAGGCACTCGTGTCGTGCAAGGTGGTGTGCCAGGGTTGCGACCACGTATCGCTTCGAGTACCTGTCCGCTGACCCAGAGAATGAGGAGAAAAAGAAGCTTGCTGCTAACATGCCCTCTTCTCTGCAGGTCTCCGCGACTGAACCTGCAACCGCCGTCTTCCCTGATCCAGCGGGCCCGCCCAACCACATTATCTTCTTCGACGACCGGCCTCCTTCCCCCATGTCTGATGAAACTGACAATGTCGTCTTGCACTGCCTTTCTTGTCTCTGGATCGCATTTCGGCGCATGGCGGCGCTCCTCCGAGTCATGGGCCGCCCCATGCGAGATGTACGGTCGGAGAACTGTGGTACATATCGTTTCCGTTAGCGAGTACCACAATGATTCAAAGCTGACGGATTCACGTTCAAAGACGGTCTTGGTGGGTGCATTCACTCTCAGATTCGAGATGTTGAAGTGGTGAGCGTTCGAGAATAGGCTGACCACACCATGCGGAGTGGGAGGAACGGAAGGTGGAACGTGTAACTGGCCATGATGTTGAGGAACTGGTGTGGAAACGGATGATGTGGATGCAGAACAGCACGATGGTGCGGAAGAAGATGGCCTGGATGGAGGCTGGGTACCGCTGGCATCCTGGGCGGAAGCGAAACCAGCACGGTCCTTTCCCTTTGTCGCTTCCATCCTCCCAATGCGATTGCGCGTCTCCCCCTGGCCTGATGCTGCGGTCTTGTAGGCGGCAACGCCCAGACAACGCTCGAGCAGGAAGGGGGGTATCTGAGGGTGGTGGGGGCAGGCTGCAATGCTACCAGGAGTCAGACGGTGTCCTGAAAGCAAATGGGACACGTGCTTGCCTCGTGTTGCCAACTCCGATCCAATGTCCCAGAGATTCCAGCGATCTCATCCCGACACCGCCCTGCGTGAGGATTAGCAAAGGGAGGGTAGTGTCTCCAGCTAACTCCCCGATCTTTTCCCTGCTTATACCTGTAAGCCCTAGCGAGAAGGGCAGAAGGAATACCGTGTGGTACCTGCCCATGATCCAAACAAGCGCCCGTGGGCGCAGTCGGGTGGCACGCCCAACTCGGTGATCTGGTGATGATATGCACCCCCAGGAACCCCAGAATAACCGAGCAAGTGTAAGATAGAGCCGGGGGGATTAACATAACGTGTACGTAGGTATTCATGTTCGTAAAGATATATCAAGAGGTAAGGTCTAGTCGTCATAAGCAGAAGTCGTGATCGGAGAGGCTGGGTAGGGCTGGAAGGTGGAGGGGATAGAAAGGGCACTAGTGGAAGCCACCAAGGCCCAAAATCGTCTATGAATCTATCTAAGAAAAGGAGGGAACGTTAGGACCCCAGGCAGCCAAGCCTCCCCGTGTGGAAGGTTTCGGGGGCGGATCGACGAACCGATCGCCCTTTACGTCGACTTCATGCCGACATCGGTCAAGGTCTTGAATGCATCCTTGTACGCATCGAGGAGGGCCTTCACCCTCGTCCTCTCAGCCACAAGCGCCTCGTCCTCATTCAACATCTCCGCAAACAACTCGGGCTTATACAAGCTCGCCACGAGCCTGTTTTGCACCTGCTGCGAAGTATGGTTGACGAGGAAGTGCATGATCGCTTTGGGGACGAGGTCCTGGATGGACTGGCGGACGATGTTGAAGTATGAATGGAGGAGGGTACGGATGAGGTTAGTCTCCATCTCTTCCCGCATTGAGAGGGAAGAACCATCGCCCGAAACCTGTGAAGCACGACGGTCAGATACAATTTCCCACCGCAAAGGAGGGCAACTCACAGCTTCAATATGTTTCCCAAGGCTCTTCATGTCGTATGCCGCATTACTGGGCCCATCCAGGCCACGCTTCCCAGCCATCAGCCCGGTATTAAGAACGGGTTCAGCGCCGCTCACATCTCTACCAACCGGCACAACACCAGCTGGCGGTTGGTGGTGACCGTGGTGTGGGTGAGGGGCATGCTGCTGCTGCGCCCGCTCAACGCTTGAACCCGCAATCGGCCCAGGACCATTCTGCCCGAAGAAGTAGTTCAAGAAGGTCTCCCGCGCTGTTGAAGGGCTGGAGCTTGTGCTTCCTGTGTGGTGATGCGCACCGACACCGCCACCCAGGCCAAAGGCACCAGGAGGTGCCTGGGAGCGGCTTCCGCCTACGGGTTGAGGCTGCGAGGGACCAGGTCTTGGCTTGGATGACGATCGCTTGGCAAGTGACACTGCTGAAGATGCGGGGGTTGAGCGTGAGCGATCGTGNAGNGTCGAGGAGACGGAGCGTCCATCTCGACCTAAGGGGAATAAAGTACCATTGGAACCGGAACCTGCGTCAGAGGTGTTGCCGAGCTCTTCNTCNTCTCCTTCGCCATTGACGTAACCGTTCATGGTAGGTGAGGTGGGCTGTCAACAGGATGAGGTACAACTCTCGAGAATGANGGCCAGTACGTACNCGTGGNGGAATNGGCTTGGGATGAGCTTTGGGTTGAGGCTGCTGCGTAGCTTGCGCGGACCCAGCGATGAATGCGGGGTGGTTGGTGTTGATATATGCTGCTTGNATCTCGATGAGGGATTGAGCATATTCCGAGGTGGGCCCAAGGCGCTCGCGAAGGAGCTCNGAGACCGTCTCAATGAGCTGNGCGTGGAGAACGGGGAATCGTTGNAGTTCTGCGCTTGTGCAGTTGTGGCAGATCTTAACAAGCTCCTCGTANACCAACTCCACACATCTCAAGGCNGGNGCCTCNAGCAGTTTGATCTGGGGCTTCACCAAGAGGTCGAAAGCGACCTCCGGTACGAATAGGCTCGGCCNAGGACCTGTCGAGTTCCTGATGGCAGTCCGGATATCCTGGTTATCAAGGTTCCCAGTAGCGTCNATCGACGCGAGGGCCTGNCCGAACACGTCNTTGAAGATGTAGTATATCCGGGCACCACCCGAAAGNTCCTTCGTGGAGATATCGACTTTCGTGCCTTCAATCGACGAAACAAAGTCGCGCGCGAATTGGGTCATNAGTCGGAGAATGAGCGAACCTTGCTGNAGGGACCATGAGAACANGCCGANNNANCGCGAAAGATTTACGTACCTGGTTCTTATCCCCGTAGATCGCGGCGTCTCCATAGGAATTCAACTCTTGCTGAGCCTGACCAATCAGCGTGTTCAAACGNGCNTTCATGTCTGGCAACTTTTCGCGGATGTGGTTCATGAGGACCTGGTTCAANGTCTTCGCCAGGTATTTNGTGCCGTTTTTGTGTGCGATGTTCCTGTACGCGGGATGTGTCCGGAAGAACTCGTTCTCCGCCTCCAACGCGTCCGACATGGGCTTGTCCGAGAGGATGTCCTGCTGGCTCCGATTNACCACGCCGATGAAACCAAGCTTCAGCTGATACACGCGTCCGGTAAGNATNTCGAAGGCGTTGGTNCCCGCGTCCATNAGATCGAGCTTGGTGAGGATNCCGATGGTCCTCCGGCCTTGAGGGTCGACAGAGCGGGCGAGCTTGAGTGCTTCGGAGTTGGCGAGGTCAACATTTGCAGCAGACACAGCGAGGATNACACTATGNNAGGTTTGAGCNANCNCGCGNTANTATGCCACCGCTGNCACGCACCTGTTNGGTTTTGAGATGTATTCGAGGACGAGATTCCGGATCTGCCTNTCAATATCGCTTGGCTGGTCCCCAACCGGGATCTGAGTATTCGAGTGTCAGGGGNTGCCGGCGCTTTATGGATAAGCCACGCACCTTCGTCAATCCCGGCAAGTCCACAAGCGTCAAATCCAACACATTCGGGCTATATATCCTCAANGAGATGGGAAGNTTGCTNACGCCCTTGTTCTGNCCAGCAACCCTNAANGTCTCCTGCTCGATTTCNTTCCTGATCTCGTTGAAATCCGTGAAACGCTTGTCGATGTGCANGAATTGACCCCATTCGGTGTAGGGCGGGGCATTCGGNGAGGGTTCGGATGGTACAGGNGTGTGAATGAGCTGTAGAACGAGCGGCCTGCGCGTAACGATGCCTTGNCCTCGAGGAAGAAAGTCCCNTCCNACNATACTGTTCCACAGCACCCAAGANATGTGAATGACGTCCAAGCNGCANAATGGTCAAGCGACNTACGTTTCCAAGACACTAGACTTGCCNGCCGACTGACTCCCAACCTATATCAAATTCGTCAATGTCCAACTCCTCTGCCACGTATCCACCATAGACGTACAACCACCAGCTGGGGCATGTCCANCTCCCCGCCTAGAANTGAGCCACAGTCAGTCCTCCTGGGTNNCGTNCAGCGCGTTTAGACCAATTTCACGCACCAAGGTTGGCGAAGGTGTCCTGGAGCTTGTTCACAAGCTTGATGAGGTCTTGATCCATGGCTGGTAGACTGACCAGAGGCGGGCGCGTTTAAAGTAGCAACGGAATCCAAGANGAGGATGCTCGGCAAATGTTGTTTGGCNNTGTTAGANNTNNAAGCTGATATGATTTTCAGAGCTGCCGNCCTTTGCCGANGCACCGCCTGTTCACTCTGGACTTCCATGGGCGCGGTCTGGGTTGNCAAGAACGACGACGAACACCACGGCGGGGGCATCCAGGATCTGTCANGGGGGGATAAGGTGGTNGAGGNGGGCNAGGATGGNTGGCNGGCGTGCTCGCTTTCTTATCTATTTGCCNATGTTNTCNGCCGATCGCNCAAGGTCAGCCTCGAGGCGGCCTTNACGCCCCAACCTAAACCACCACGATCTTCNTAGTGAGTGCCNNGATNTATTGATTANCTCTAGCTNTCTGANCACCNGGAATAGGATGCCNAGACACTTNTCAGACCTTCAGTNGGNCATCGATCAGGAGGTNCACCTCTTGCGGCGNGAGCTCAACGAGAAAGTCGCNCACCTACAATCCTCGTACGGNGACAAGATCGGGCGNTTGACTCGACAAAGGAATNCCCTGGCTCCGATTTATCGACTTCCACCAGAAATTCTNGCGGGGATCTTCTTTGCGAGCCTCAGCACAAGCCAGTCAACAGAACCCAGATCCGAGTCTTACCTGAACCCCTATGCCAGGATTGCACCCATCATCACTTCCACCTGGAGACCCTTCTTATCGTGGCACCNANGGTCCGCTCCTGATGTNNTAACTCTATGCCATGTTTCTCAATACTGGAGGGGCGTCGCCATGAGTTCTCCAGAGCTGTGGGCCCACGTCCAGGTCCGCGACGANATCACGCNCGAGCTCTTCGAACTCTTTCGGTTGAACGCGAAGAGAGTCCCACTCNACATAGATTTTCACATCCCTTATGTCACCCCCGAGAACTTAGACAGGGGCCCCAAGTTTTTCCCGACCGTGCTCCGTGGAACTGCATCCCAGCTCAGATCTTTGGCGATTTACTGCGATAGCCAGCAACTCTTCACCGAACTACAGCTTCAGCTACTCCANGGGCGCTCGGCGTGGGCCCAGAAACTACAGTCCCTTGAGGTTGTCATCAATACANTCAGAAAGCCANAGCAGGGCGACGTCCTTCCTTGGGAAACGCCAAACCTTCGCTNCATTGAACTGAGGGGCATNACAGCCCCTTGGACTTCCTCNGTGTTCAGATCCTGCCAGCTCACGCACTTATCCCTCCACTCCATTCCGGACTTNGAACNCTCTACATTNACTGAATTCCTCGCCTTCCTTCGTTACGCNACCCAGCTAAAGTCTCTGCTTCTGNACCTCCCTCGCCAACAACTCTTGACATGGGACGATGTCGGCGGGGAACCAGTGGAACGCTTGGAAATCCCTCNCCTNNAGACTCTTCACCTGTACTCCAAGTTCTTCGCTCCTCTGNCGCTTGTCCTGGGTGCGGTCGACTTTCAAGTCGTCNACTCTATGAAGATTTCNTGTGGTGAAACCGATGGTCGTTTACCGACGTTATGCCACTTCATNAACCCCGGCAACNCTCCTGAGCAAATCGAAATCCAGTCTGAGCCGTATGGCTCATTCCCTGGCTTCGTCGTGAGCTGNGACGGGGAGGACGNCCTGTTCCNAGANGATTGTGACTCTACCGTGGTCATACGGCCTAGAGAGCAACCGCGACTTACCATGACCGNTCGCGGGAAATCCTTCCCCTTCCCNCCACCAGACTCCTCNCANTATCGACTCCCNTGGTCTTTCNACTGCCTTCGCTCNNTCNCTATCGGNGAAATACACNACGCCATCCCCACGCTATTCTGGGAAGAGATAGCGANACTCCCGACGGTGGAACTNATCCACATGAAATGGGCACACATAGCCGTCGTCCAGAGGTTCCTNCGAGCTATGCTGCTCCCNGAGTGGTCNTTGGATGCANCCANCCTCAGTGACTCNGATANNCCAACNCCTCCGGACTCCGAGATGCCGTNGGANGCCCCNTCCAANGTCCCTTTCCCNGCTCTCAGGACGATTATNTTTGAATCCTTGGAAGAGGNGGTGCCANAAAGCGAGAAAGNCNTTNGAGTGGCGTTCACAAAGCTNTCNGAAGCGGACGAGGGTTGGTTGGCATTCCTGAGCACTAGCCCCACACACCAGTATCTTAGATTCGTCTCTCTCTATTTGGGATGCTGGCAGGAGCTCGGAAANCGCTGTCTAGACGAGGTGCAATTCCGGAGCNAGCNACCGATGTGCGAAATGGGGAAGAAGAAAAGTGNGGATGNGCAGGTTCTTGGACTGAGTTCCACGGATGTCGGCGACGAGTTGATGGGNCGCCTTCTGCGGGTGGCAAAGCGAGTTGACTTNGATGGGCGCATATATAGAAGGGCTGAAGATGGTGAAGTGGTGNCTACACTGGTAGAGATTGCTTAGAGTCGCGAGACGNCTGTGCGGTAGTGCNTTTCGCTGCAGAAGTGGGGTCCTTCCATTTCCATCCTTGAGATAGATGTAGACATGGCGTAGTAGCTCTTCCTAATCATCCNGTTTTTATTCGTGAGGATGNCCTTTTCCCCTGATGATAGGTACCTGTTTGGTCCAGGGCGTGTTAGATTACTGATTGCATGCACAACCGGGATCAATGTCGTTCAAGGTCATCGATCACCCTACTCACACCCTTACCACCACCACAGTGAGTTCGCACACCAGGTCTTCAGCCATCCGCACAGGAGAAGAATGCCGAGTACTTGGCGGGAAGCGCAGTCCGTGATTGACGACCAAGTGTCGCGTCTACAGGCAGAGTACGAAGAAGCAATGACTCGCCTTCGGAAGGCATTNGAAGAAGAGAAAGAGCGATTGGTCTCTCAANGAAACTCACTGTCACCTATCCATTGTCTCCCGCCCGAGCTTATGGTACGAATCTTCCGGGAGTGCATTATCACGAGCCAAGCAGGCGAGGGCAAACCTGGCAGGGACGCCTTCAACCCTTATGCAAGAATCCAGAAGATTACACCTGATCACTCNGATCGCCGCGATCTGTCTCGTCGCACAAGTGACTACGGCTTCAAGTCACGGCAACTGGGCAAGGTACCAAACATTATTAAGCTATGTCACGTCTCCCAGCATTGGAGAAACCTGACCCTCAATACCCCCGAATTGTGGAACCACGTCCAAGTCGGACAGCGCACGAATGCCGACCTGCTCTCCTTCATACGCACCAATGCGAACAACGTCCCTTTGGATCTGGACTTGGACTACGACCAGTTACACTCAAGTCCCGAGACATCTCACATCGTTTCTGATATGCTCTGCGCTGGCGCTGGGCAACTCAGATCCCTGGCAGTCTGCTGCGACTTGTCACTACTGTCGGCTCATCCACTCTCCGCTTTGGAAGACGTTCGGCCAGTTGCCGATCAACTCGTGTCTTTAGAGCTTGTTTCTGTCAGAGATGCCCCAAGCACCCCTGTCCTCACGCCCTTCGCTTCCGGAACCCCAAACCTTCGATCAGTGGAAATAAGGGGAGTCCAACTACCTTGGACCACAGGCCCTCTCGAATCACCCAACCTCACGCACGTCGCCCTCCACTCCATCCCCTCATTCACCACGTCAACATTTTCGGCGTTTATGGCATTCCTTCGGCGCGCAAAGCAATTGAGGTGTTTGCACCTGGACCTGCCTTACCAGCCATCCTTGACATGGGGTGCGCTAGGGGGCCGACCTCCCAACGGACCATACGAGCCCACCAACATGGACACCATCGAGCTTGTTTCGAAATCTGCTGCGCCTTTGCTAATCATAATGGAGTCCATAGGCATTGATGCGGGGAATATGGCGACAGTGAAGGTTTTCTGCGATCAACCGGTGGACCACCTCAGGGATATATGTGAATTCGCAGGCAACGTGGAAGACTTTTTCCACATGGAAATTCGTTGCGAGTTATCTGGTACTAAAAGAGGGTTCATCATTACCTGCGATGGGGAGTACACCCATTTCTTCGAGGATAGGGTTGTGATCTGCCCAGCGGACCAGACATTCGNNANAANA
>JANDKE010001067.1:0-17115 GCA_027627275.1 Coprinellus aureogranulatus
GCTTCCCGCCAATCCTGGAAATGGAGACCTTCCTCGCATACGGAGTCACCACGCTCCACAACCCAGCGCCGACAACGTCGACGCGTTCACCGAGCGCAGTAGAGTCGAGGCAGGGTACATGGTCGGCCCGAGGATCTTTAGTGTGGGTACGGTGGTGTATGGGCGGCGGAGCCGGGGTGTATCAGGATGTGACGGATTTGGAGGAGGCGAGGAGTGTGTTGAGGAGGATTAAGGCGGAGGGTGGGGAGTATGCGATTTCGTATAAGAATTATAATATTCCTTCAAGGTGGGTGTTGGTGCTTGAGGTGAGGCGTCTGAGATTGGTTGACGTATTGTTGACAGGGCTTCGAGGCAACGTTTGCTCCTTGCTGCGCGGAATCTCAGCATGCTTTGCGTACCGGAAGGTGGGATGAACTACGATTGGGATTTGACATATATCATCGATGGTAGGTTTCCTTATCCACGTGTACGAGGGCCCGTTCATATATGACCTCGCAGGAATGACGACTGTCGAGCATGCGCTTCCTGTCCCCACTCTCTACGACGACGTCTTGACTCTATATGCCTTGAGTGGGACCGGCTCTACCCCTACGCATGTTGTCAACTACGGCGGTGCATGGGGAGAGCAGTTCGTTTGGGCAAACGAAGATGTGCCAAACGACCCGAAGTGAGTTGTGGTAGTCTCAAGATGATTGTTACTTGGCTGATGACTTTGACCGTCGCCTAGACTGAGGAAATTTACGAGGCATGATATCCTCGAGGCGTTGTCTGAGTCGACCGCGAGGCCGAGAAATTGTGAGCAGCACCTACTTCATCGGTTGTTCCAATCTAAAGTCTCCTTTAGCCTATGCGCTGTTCAACACCTCCACCTCTGTCGCGAAGATGGTGCATAAAGGATTGCGAGCGCACATCGGAGCACATGGAGAGCCTCCCATTGGACTGAACTACCACGCTGAGATGGAATTCACGAGAGCAGGCGGCCTCACTCGCTATGAAGTACGATCGCCAACACTCCTCCGATAACGATGCTTGACTGACGCTCCCTTCTGGCAGACTCTCCGCGCAGCAACCATCGACGCAGCAGTGACCCTTGGTTTGCAGAACTCCATTGGTTCTCTCGAGCCAGGGAAGCTCGCTGACTTTGTCGTCTACCCGCCCCATGTCGACGTCTTACGGGAAGATGGTGATGAAAGTGGTGGGTTCACGACCGTAGGGCCGACGCGAGATATCCTGTTCGTTGGTAGGGCGGGGCGTGTTTGGAACGCTGAGACTATGGAGGAGGTGTGGCCTGTTAGGCGGCTTCGGCAGCAGATGCCTGTTATCAACGCTGACTAGTGCCTGGACTAATCGATCCGTGCCTTGAAGTTCGTTGTGGTGCGGGACTTCACCTTGATTTACTGAGCTATCATCGCGCTGTAGATCTTGCTACCGAGGCGTTCCGGCGGGTTAACCTTTTCTGCTGTGGAATGCGGGTCAGGACGTACGGCCGCCCCGGATGTTGCCCGGATGATCGCTTAGGCTCTAAAACTTGAAGTGTTTAAGCGGGTTTATTGCTTTTACCACCTTTTGAAGGTTCTTCCGTGCCTCGTGTATATTGACATACGGTGACTCCGGCCCCAATCTTGCGGTGCCGAGTCGTCGCCGGAACTGCTATATAGCTCGGATTGCGGGAGCACTAACATTCCCTGCCCCCCATGCTCAACTTCCCAGTAGAGATACAGCTTGCTGTCCTGTCCCACCTCGACGCCCTGGATATTGCTCGCCTGGAACTGGTATGTAGATGAGTCTGTCGCTGTTACGATCAAACGTGGCCTCACTCCGGATCTCTGTTCGCTTAGGTATGCAAACGCTTCCGTACGCTCATCGAAGAACACGGTATGATTGTATGGAAGAGGTGCCTTCATCGTCACTGCGCTCGACATGGGGTGTTCTGGCCGACCTTTCACGGCCTGACGAGAGCAGAGGAGTTTAAGCGAGCCGTTAGTGCGCCTTCCCGTATGCTCACATCCTACCGACGATCTGTGGCAAGAGGAGAACCGATGGGAGTTAAGTCTAGGATTGTAGGAGATATCCCCCAGGAGCTGTTCCTCGGAGACAGTCAACCCATAGGATGGACCCACCTAGTAGCCGGTGGTAGATTCTTACTCAACTTAAAGGAAAGATGTTTGAACATCTGGGACATCCACTCGACACCATACCCTACCATCGCAGGAAGAGTGCCTCTGGACGACCTTCAACCGGACTCATGTGGATTCCGTGTCACTCTCCAGGATGAAAACACGTTGCGCGTCCTTCATGTAGCGCGGGTTGAAGTTCCTGTTCGCTTCGCACCTGCGTGCGTACTTATGTTCATCCCATAGTAGGCATTGCCTATGGTCTGACACACTCTCAGAGTACCTTTGGGATCAGCAAGCCAGTCCTGTATCGCAAGACGATGGGTACTCCTGGAATTGAGTCTGGATCAGAATACAGGGCGATTCAATGGGGAAAAGCTTGGGGATGTTACTTTGATTCAACCCGCGGGGCTCCAGGCAGAACTAGCCAAGGAAGCTCTGATTCTGGATAGCCAAGTCACGTTTTCGCTACGCTCTAGCCGAAAAGGTGGCTTCACCACTGTCGTATGGAACTTCGTTCAGGAAAAGTACACTGCATGGGAGCTGGAGGAAGGACAGATGGCTGATTGTGAACATTTGTTTACGGTAAGCGAGCCGCCCTTCCCATATTCCTTACCGAAAAAAGGTATGTGCAGACGCTGAGTCAAGATTTCAGATAGTTTCCCACTGTGGCTTTACAATATACATGACAAAGGCGAACATCTATGGGTTCAAAACTCCTCTCGCATTCCAACCAATTCAAGATGGCCTCATCTTCCTCCCCTCCGTCACCGGTGATGGAACAACTGAATCGCCCATACCAACCGTCAGCCCTTCCTTCTCGCTCCCTCACCCTTTCGACTATAGCAATACAGAACACAGCCTCCTCATGGGTGTCCAGACGCCACCACAGCAAAACCGGGCGAGCAGCAGCCATCGATTATTTGAGTACTATGTTGCGATCGCACATGGTGCTTTCCCCCTTCCGCTCAGGTTTTCATCAACCAGATCAGAACGAATTGAGATGCATCGTTATCAATTGGAGGTTGACCCGCAGACTCCTTCGTGCAGCACGTTGGAACGAGTGGAAGTTCTCGCGGGACCACATCCCTCCTCCTTCCTCACACCAGTGGGGGGCTACACACCATGGACGCTGGAAACAAGCGATGAAACCATTGCACAATTTTGGAGCACTTGCCTACCGAACATCGGCGGAATCACCGCAACCTACCCATACCTCTTAAGTTTAGTCAAGCATCAACCTTCTGTCAAGGAAACTCCAACGCTCAACTTTGTCTCCGTGAACATTGAGAACAACGTGAGGGGAGCCCGCAGAATATTCCACTCTATTGCTATGGGGAGAATAGTCAGGGTGTTTTTGAACCCAGGCGAACGTGAAGGCGGCAGAAGGCTAGAGATACACGACCTGGCGCTTTAGCATAAACGCATAGTATTCAATTGCAATTGTTTGACTATCGCGGCATTCCGCCCGAACAGTAGAATTTGAGTCAGGCGCTGGGCCAATTCCGGGATTAAGATCCCTAGCAAGCGAGGCTCAAGAGTAACACTGTATCTGAGCTGCGGTTCCGTCTTGGTGGTTGGGCAATGAAGCAGATTTAATCGCGCTGCATCGGTTCCCGGCGGTTACCTTGTTGGACGTACATGGGGGTTGGCAAGGGATGAACGGAAAGGTCCCGGGAAAAGATTTGTGAACATATAGCTTCCTGGAAAAGTGAATAAACTGCCTTGCGGTGCTTTGATGACGAGCCCCTCCTCAAGGATTCGAGGGCAGTTTACGGCCCATGTCGATCCCTCCTTCACGCCCAGTAGCGAGCCATGGTATGTCCCTCATCTCCATAACCCGCTACAACTTCGACTTGGCCGTCATAGGAGCAATGCCGTCGAGTTTGCTAGCGATTGTCTCTGCTAATGTGTCAGGCTTCTCTTGCACAACCTAGCGAAAGAGGTGGTATCGTCAGTCGAAGACGCTCTGGCGTAGGCGGAAGAGGGCGGCCGCAGCGACAATGCATCTTACCATATGACCCGCGTCCTCGATGTACGAGACGGACGCTACGTTCATGCCAGCAGACTTGTCACTGAGGGCGTCTCGTAAATATTCTGGCCTGTCGTAGCATGTCAGTGTCGCTCGAAAAGGGATAAGAGGAAGAAGATACGCACATAAACTCGATACGTTCACCCCAGATAAGGTGTACCGGGATGACATTACTGACTTCCGCCAATCTGACGGCCGATTCATAATGCGGCACCCTATCAGGGTACGACGATGCTTCCTGCTCTTTCGTCCACTTCAGCGTCACCCCTCGCCTAGTATCCGGAGCGTCATGGAGGCCATGTTCCTTTGTGGATCCCGGTCAGTATACGTACAGATGACGCGCAAATGAATGAACGAATGAATGAATAAAAGTGATAATTTCAGGTTCGGGGTGACAACGTAACTCACAACGAAAGACTTCAACGCTCTGTGATCCCATAGACTCCACGGAAGTCGCTTCCCGAAATACTCCAGCGCTGCCTCCTTGTTCGGCCATTCGTCTCGGCGCTTGAGGGTCAGGTTCACTACGAGGTCCATGTAGGATAAGCGCTCTTCGAGCTCGGTTTCGAAGATGTCTTTGGGCGTAATCGTGCTTTCGACTAGGAACATCGAGACGTAGGGGATGGAGTCGAGTGCGAAGTGCGTCGTTGTGAGCATCCTGCCAAACGAGCATCCGGCTGAGCACCTAGAACAGGAAACGGGAGTGGGGATTGACGCACCAAGCTGACGTCCCAGCGGAGTGCCCAAAAGGCACGAGGCGATGTCCATAGAGAAGCGGTGACCTCACAAACCAAGTCAGAGCCAACGCCCACTCATACAACGCTGCGTTTCGTAATCGTAAGTAAAGCGTCTCCGCCGAGGATGGGTATGGTACGAAAAGAGCAAACGACTACTCACATACCCCTTCCTTCCTCCCATTTAAGGCCCGTGCGTTCAATACAGCAGCGTCTCCGTGGTTCTGCCGATCGAACGACCACGCTTCCCGGATACGAAAGGGCTCGTCTTTAGACGATTGGATCTTAAATAGGTTGGAGATGACGATGTCCCATTCTTCTTTACCTGCCAGCCGAAACGAGGCGAGCATCAGTTGGCATGGGCGCTTAATCAAATCATGTTGGATTGCTAGAGACTTACTGGAACCGTTGCAGTGGGTGAAGAGTAGGGTTAGACCTTTGGTATCCTTGACCGACTCCTCCGTCGAGTACCGCTTCGCGCAGACCCATAAACCTTGGCCTTTTGGCATGTACTGAGAGTCGGGTGTCTGGAAAGCGTGTTGTTCAACGCGGATCGTCGCCATCTCAATAGATTCGGGGCAGCGTGCGCTCGGGGTGGCTTCAAGGTTTTCGCTGTCTTGCAAATGCCAGGGGAGATGGGAGAAGGGTTCAAGAGTGAAGGTACCGCCCGAGAACTTTACCTTTGAAGACTGTACTGTATACACTAGAAGCACACGGAAAACAACGCCATTTGTCAAGCTACGTTGCTTCCCTAGATGATCGGCCGTTGAAGGGCCTTCTTCATCCAATTATCATATGCATAATGCAGGTGAGAAGTCGCTATCGCCACCAACCACCAGCCACAATCTAGTGAGCGAGATAGTCGCGGCACGTCCTCGTAGATGTTCGAGCGTGAAATGGACGAAGAAGAGGATGGAACCGCCTGTAAGGCCACCCTCCATCACTCTGACGGCAAGTCAACATAGTCCAGCGGCTTGGTGTTCACCCCACACAACGCGACTGGTTTGCAGGCAACCTCATCTAGCTGTGCCCATTCCCTTACAGCCGAGAGCCAGCGCGTTAGTCCTCAGCAATCTTGGTAGACTGCGGGCGCAGCTATGCATAGTAGGAGGTAGATTGGAAAACCCTAATACAGCGCTATCTCCGGTGCCTTCGTTCGTCACTCAGCACAGTGCCATAGGCATTAGATGTAAGCTTGGACTCACCGGCCCTCTCGTCTCGAACGCTAGCCAATCCCCCGACCCCGTTGGCAGAAGCCCCATCGACCGACACTTCCACAGTCCTACACCCAACGTCAAGAGGTTGCACACGATGTATAGCAGTTTCTGTGTGACAAGTGTTGAGGTTGCTTTGGGATCCTTGCTTGAAGATGGTGCGAATTGCGCAAATGCTATGTGTTTGATTCGAGTAGGCGGGTTTCGATGGTATGGAAGAGACCTGGTGAGCGACGGGTACAGGCACGAGACGTAACAGGTAAGGAGCGCACCTTCGTTCATGGCGAACACGTTCTTAAACGGCGTCATGAGCAGCATAAACACGATTCCCATGCTGAATATCTGCACTCCCCCTCCCGACATGTACAACATGAACGCCTGCATCGGTAATTGCTTCGCTGGACTCGTCGCAAAGTCCCATGCGCGCTTCTCCTTGATTCCGTCGAACGAGTCTTTCGTCTTGGTTGGTGTCGGTGTCTTCTTGCTTGAGGATTTCTAAGAGCGGTGGAAGAAGACAAAGCGGATGTTCGGTCGCCATGAGATTCAGTATTAGTGAATAACGAGCGTACAGATGTTGAGCCGTGGCTTGAGAAGCCAGGAGGAGGAGGGAGCTTGCTCCATCTATTGTCCAGCAGCAGAGTCAGTGACAAGATCCACCCAGGTAATCTTTCGAGACCGACTTTGCCGCTGTCTCCAGAGAGGAGTATTCCAATACTCTTGACATGGTCACTGAGTGTGTCGATATGTTCCAGTGCAAGGCTCGCCAAGTTGAATGTCGTCCATGCACAGCGGCGATTCCGAGATCAACCCATCATGATGGGAGTGCATGCCTCCGCACCGTTTGCTTGGCTACACACCTCCTCTCCTCTACCCCTCAGCATCGCGCCTACTGTCACCGCCTCCGAGTCTCACCTTCACAGCAGTCCTCTCCAAGCCTCTTCACAACATGATCTCCCTCGCAAAAGTACAACGTCACCTCCATTTCTACGCCCACACCTCCCTCACGACAATATCATCCCTTTCTTGCAACTTAATCGCCACCTCTGGTCTTATTGGTTAAGGAGTGTCTACTATGTCTTTGTCCTCGAGGAACTCTAGGCAGTATTGGTGCTGGTTGATGGACGTTCTGGCCGGTCTTCCGTGAAGGGCGGTTTGCAAAACAGTCGCGCCGGTACTGTAGAAATTGACGCAGCGAGAGGCCAATTCTTGGTAGAGGCTGTACAATATCTGTGGTTGCCTGGATTGTTACATTCTTCTTGTCTACTGAAACCCCTCGACTAGTAGGCTTACTACACGAGGATGGAATCCCGGCAATGTGTATTGTACGGGACCTGGACAATCGCCTCGTGTCACGAACAGTTCTGGGCTAGCGGGAGTTTCCATGGGGTTTTCTCCATCAACACTACTTAGGGGTTGGTGGTCTTCTCGACCGATACCGACGCTTGAAACCTACGCACACACATACTGCAATGGCTTCAAAGCGGTTGAGGTCTGGGTTCTGACTCGATAACTGTTTTGAGGGTTGGATACAGCAATGGTGACGACCTTTGAAACCGACACACACAACTGGCACACCCACACCTCTAGTTGATGGGGCTCTTTCTTCTTCCACCGCCACTTCTCTTTCCTTGCGACTTCATCGCCATTTGTTAACTGGGCTCTTTTCTTGCAATCTGATCACTGATTTCATTGTTAAAATGTTAATAGGAATGGCCCCACTGCAAGCCGAGGGCAATCTTGTATTTGAGCGCTCGTTCTCGAAGTTATAAGGACACGCTTACCCCCACTTCTGTTCGCTCTCTATTCATTGCACAGGCATTCACTCGTGTTTGATATGCCCCCATTCGTCTCCCTATCAGATCCTGAACAATGCCCGGGCCGCTGTTCCTATCTGTTACCAAGAGGTCAACAACCCCTCGTTTGCGTCTGCCAGTTGCAGGCGCGATTGCCTGCAGTTCTCTCACACGAGTATGTTGTTCATGCACGCTATATCTGTCTGCTTGCTTACGATTGCTGTTTCGCGTCTCCCCTACCGTAGGGAAGAGGCATTGCTCGAGGGTAAGTACCGATTATCCCTCTCTCCGATCTTGAGCACTGAACCGATACGTACAGCTCTAGGAATATATTTCGGCGGGCTTCCTGAGATATTCCCGAACCTCAGGAGTCTGAGTACACTGCGACTTTACATATACAACCACACTCGCACTTGGTGGTCGATAACGGTCATTTCCGCGAAGATTAGCAATTGGGGGAAGGCGACGAGAGGTATTTCTCAATCGTGATATCTCCAAATTTTGTGCGTGGCTAACCCCTGCTTAGGGTATTACGAGCGCGACCTCACCTCCTCCGTTGGTAGGAGCGTTGAGTCTAGCGTGTCCGACTCCCAACCAAGGATATTCGCGCCAACCTCTTGCTCTCGCTTCTGCTCGGGGTGCAGAGGACCTCGCCCCTCATCCTCCTCTCATCCGATGGATTGTCCGCCTGTGTATCTCTCTCAGCGTCCCCACAGCAGTTCACAACCCACTGTCCCTCCACACGAACCGCCTCTCCTACCATACATCCCCCTCCCCTCTTATCCCAGCACCAGTGCGCTTAGCCTCCGTCCTCAGGCAATCCCCCTAAGCCGAGGAACGTCGCATCCGAGAGCCGAAGCGGGGTTGGGGCGAAGCACCAGGAGGCAAAATCCAGCCTTCACCCACCTCCTCCCGCATGCGAGTGGGTTCGAAGTCAAACATATGAATACTTACATATACTACCTGTCAAGTCCAACCTAACACTCAGTGCGAAGTTTTCTTACTCGTCTGTAAGCTGGACTGGGAACTGGAAAAGCGATGCCATCCCGCAGGCGAGGTCCTCGTCGTTATTTAATGTAGTGATCTTCATCACACTCTTTTGGCCTGAACTGTTGGACATCGTCTTATACAGGCTGAAGTACGGTCGGTCGACTCTTGATTGCGCGTGGCCTAAGCTTGGGGCTCGGGGCCGCATCGAATCAAGCCCTACCTATTGGGTTGCTTGAATGCTTGAATCAGGCGTAGATTTGAGGGAGCGTTCTTGGATTCCATCTCACGACCGTCAACCGTCAACGAAACTGTGAGGGATGCCTATAACATCTAGGTGCCTCCACTCTCATGCCTGAATATAAGGCGGTAGTTCGATGTCTATACATGCCTTGGGCGCGGTTTCAAGCATCCCGTGCGCGGTTGACGTCTGATGGCGGGTTAAAATTACCTCGCCTTTGGTCTGTCAAGTAGGGAACTAAATATTATCTCCTTCGAGAGGAAGTGAGCAGGCTTCTCGAGCACACCTACTCCCGCAATAGCCGCCCATACTGGTCCCGGATTCCAACCGCTTGCCAACCGCCCTAGATAGCTTTAGGCACCGCGGAAAGACGCCTGAGGCACTGCGAGGACCGTCCATGGCCCTGTCCACGGTCCATAGTCCAAGGCCATACATACCGCCACAGGCTCGGAGGTGCTGGACTCATGTGGGAGTCAGACATCAGGAAAGTATACTTACAGGTTCTTCTGCTGTTACCTTTCCGGATACTTACTTCCATTTGTCAATCCACTTATATTCCCGAACAAAAAGAGCTCGAGGCGTACAGGTCGGCCCCGCGGAGGGAGGTATCTGAGCCAGCTTTTCGCTTGGGTGCCGGTCAAATCTAGCGCAATAATCGGACTTACTGATTACACGTCTAAGCACAGGGTTTGGATTATCTCATGTAGAAGTTGTCCATTCGAAGCGGCCATGGCCTTCGTGCCTCTCGATCCTATGGGCGGCTCGTTCCCAGTGCTTACCCTCCTATTGAAACGGTGGGGTCTTGCTGGGCGCGTTTAGAACATGAAATGTGTTATATCCTCCCGAGCGTTGAGGTGCTGTAGCCTTCTCCTGGATATGCGTGTGATATTGCAACGATATTCCTTGAGACGACGGAGCGCAGCAATACATGCCTCAACCATTTCAGAAAACCTACGGGATAGTCCTGTGGACCTGTGGGCCCATGGCCGGGGACCATATGTCAACGGACGACACTTCCTGTAATTCCGGCTTTTTGGTGGCCTACAGCTTCTAGGGGCTATCAGCCTAGACGATGCGACCGATGATGATAAGCCCCAAGACTCGGACTGCCGTGATACGAGCGTTGCACACCTTTCGACATGTCACATCTGGGACAGTACCAGGTCCTTCCTACCCAGATACGTACTGAAACCTTCCAAAGTCCGTCGTTCCTGTCCACGATGGACCCTATTATAGGAAGAGATGTCCGACGTTATATCTGCCAGCCCTCCTTCAGCGGTCCTTGGCAGGTCCCGCTGGTTCGCGGGACCTGTCTTTCTGCGTCGAGTAGGCGCGCTACTACTTCGATTTGGAATGTGACGGTGCCTCGTGGAGATCAGTTGCTCGGATATGATTCTTGAATTGCTTATAATCCCCTCCCTTCGACATTCAGAGCATCTGGAACCCCATCTATTCTTTTCCTCGCCGCCCCATTCTTAAAAACGTCGTCCCTGCCAAACTCATCAGTGTACGAGGCGAAGCACTTACGGGCTCTCTATGCTGCGAAACCAAGCACAGCTCCAGGCTCCCTTCGGTAATGCCAACTCGGACGCGGGAGGTGACCGCTATGGTTACTCGAGCCACGGACGCGAAGCGCCAGCTGCTGGCCAAGTCGAACTGCGGACGTTGCTGCCAGCTATTCGTTCCCCAGAGTACGTCGCGCTCGTGCAGTACCGTTCTCGTCGTGCTTTGCGCCTGACCGTTCCTCTGTTGCCAATAGAAATGCGGCGCTGCTCGAAGGTGGGCGAAAGAATATATCTTCCTGCAGTCAATCGATATTAACCGGTGGCTCTAACATCCAGCCCTTGCAAACCGCTTCGGAGGAATGCCAGCAAACCTTCCAAGCCGGAAAAGTCTCCGCTCGATCAGCCGATTCATCTTCGAGAGAACGGGCACGCGGTGGTCAGCGAAGGAAACAGCGAATGCAATTCGCTTTTGGACGGATGTCTTGAGAGGTACGCCAGTCAATCGTAGTTCCTTCGGATAGCATAGCGTCTGACCGTAGGCAAGCCAGTCACAAGGGCCAGCCTGCGCAGGCTAGAGGGGATCACGGATTTTCCCAGGTTTTTCCAAACGCGAATCGCTTTGGCGTGAACACCATGTACATTACGATTAACAACCACCACTGGCTGCCATTGCATTAGATTACTGTGTTCTTTGTGATAAAACGCACGTACCCAATAGCTGTAAGCCATCATCTGTGCCCAAATCTGCCAATATTCCATTCGCGGTGACCTGAGACGCCGTCGTCGATATGTCCTCGATGGACCGGGTCGTGGTGTCAAGGGGTCCTCTGCCACGCAGGTTCTCTTCTCGACAAGTCAGGGTGAAATTGGTGGCCCCGGCTTGTCAAAGGGCGACAAGCAGTTTTTGGTGGAGGAAGATAATAACTTGGCCCATATTCTCCGTTTGGTCGTTTCAAGAGCCTCAGGGTCAAATAGGCGCCCAAGCATGCTACTCGCCGATCTGGACTTGAGGCTGGCGAGATTGAGTGGGCGCTAGTCTGCTCGGAAACTGGGGGCGACGACGGCGCCCTGTGAGTTGTTTCTACTCATCGCAAGGTCCCAACATGAGGAGGGACTGATATGTTGCGGCTTCTGTGTTCAGGAGACGCGGTACTCGAAGGTAGTGCGAGCTTCGTGGTAGGTGAACGTTCATTCAGCAGGGGCGCATTCCGAGGGCTTTATAAGGCGCGATGACTGACGAGGGGCTCGAGCAGGAGGCGTGGTAACGTGGTTTGCGCGCCTTCGTTCATAGCGAACCCGCCCTTGGACAGCGTCATGAGCAGTCCGAGCACGATCCCCGAACACCTGCGTAGGCTAGTAGTTCGCTGGACTCGTCGTAAAGTCCAATGCGCGCTTCCCCTCTATTCCGCCGAACGAGTCCTTGATCTTGGTTGGCGTCAGGGCAATTTTGCTTGAAGACTCCTGCGAGCGGAAGCGGAAGGGAAGGGGAATTCTCAGCCGCCACAAGACCCACTACCGAAGAATACTGAGCGTACAGACGTTGAACCATGGCTTGAAAAAGAGGGGGAGAGGGAGCTTGCTCCATCTATGATCCAGCAGTAAAGTCATTGAGATGATCCACCCAGATAATCCTTCAAGGCTTACTTCGCCGCCGTCTCCAGAGGGGAGTACTCCAGTATTCTTGACATGGTGGTTGAGAGCGTCGATATGCTCGACCGATGCTGTCCTCAACATGCCCGGAAGAGGTTCCGGGATCAATCCAACATGATGCGTAGATATAAGTATACTAATATACAGGCCCGTCCTCCCTGTTCGAATCGGTATCCCGCCACCATCAAGAGTATCGAGCCCAGGCACCTGCCTGGCTACCCCACCTTGCTTCAGAAAAGAGCTTCAGCAAGTCTCGATACGCGATGGACCGGCTGGCGAAAAAGTCTCTGGTGACTTCGGCCGAGGGCTGATGCGAGGGTTTCAGGCCGGGCCGGTTGATCATCTTAAAGAGGAATTCATTAGTGACACTAGTGCTCTTAACATACCTTGAACCTGCTTTCGCCCTTCATATGATCATCATGCAATCTCACGCACTTCCACCCCCGCTTCATTTCAAAGGCCCTAACGAGTGGTTTATCGATTATGCCAGAGGAACCGCCCCCAGAGGCCGCCTTCGACAACGATGATACGGAATACCGCTACTCATCGCGCTTATCGCACCGTTCTCAACAACCCCTCGTCGATATCTGTCAGCTGCGAACCCGACTACGTACAAGGCTCTCAGCTCAGTACGTCGCTCGTGCCTACTGACTATGGCTGTGTAACTGACCACTGCCCCTTCGCTTCACCACAGGGAAGAGGCGATGCTCGAAGGTCGGTGTTCATTCCCTCTCACCGGTGCAAACGTCGAACTCACCTCTGGACCGCATACTAACAGCGCTTGGATTACATTTCGGGGGGATCCCTCGTATCTTTCCAAACCTGAGAGACCTTTCTTCATTGCGCCTCTTCATCTTCAAACGCACGGGCACCTGGTGGTCTTCGAAAGACATCGGCGCTAAGATACGCCAATGGGAGGAGGCGTTGAGAGGTATTCCCTCATCTAACGTTTCCCGACGAACGAGCATGTCTAAACACCGCTTAGGGTTCCACGAGCGCGACTTCGCCTCTTCGGATTGGAGGAGCGACAAACCTGGTTCCTCCGACTCCGAGCGGAGGAGATACACACCTGCCGGTGGCTCTCGCTCTGCCTTCAGTCCAAGGCGCCCAGAGCGCTATTACCCCTCACGCCGTCCCCACACACGTCACCTGCCCACTCTTCCCCATGAGCGAACCCATCCTCCATGCATCTTCTGTCATGCTTGCCCGAGCAACCATGCAAATAACCTCCGTCCTCGCCCTCCAAGTCGTGGAAGGCAGTCTTCACATCCACGAGCCAATGACAGGCCGCCGCAAAGTGTTAGGCAACAACCACCTGCCACTCACTTCCTTCCGCATGCGAACGGGTTTGAAGTCAAGAATATGAATACTTACATTTATTACCTTACAAGCCCGCCATGACAGTTGCACGACTCCCTTCTTATCTCTGTGTAGAAGGCTTTCGAAGCTTGTTCTGGTCGCGGCTCGAATGCGCTGGTCTTCGATTTTATCTGGATCTTTCGCACTATCTATCGGATGCCTGTCTCGATATTTGCACGTCTTACGGGCGCTTGTGCTAGCTATGCGCAAGTAACATATGTATAACGTTATGAGCGGTAGAAACCGACAGTGCCTGTGAAGTGAGGCGTCGAGTTATGGGTGGACAACGCGAAGAACGAGCGCGCTCAGGTGACATTCCCTCGAGCGCAACAGCCTAGGCAGTGTCACACGCACCCATGCACGATGTTCTCCCTGCTCGCCACCGACCTGTTAGGGTTAATCTATATGGATGCCATGGGCGCGCCGTGAAAGGTCGATCGAGATACCATTGCACACTTATGTCCCCGAGAATGGGGTTCAGCGGCATCCTGCGCTTCTGCCACCAATCCGATTGGGTTAATCTGTACGATGTCATGAAGGCACCGCAGAGGTCCTGTGAAAGGCGTATCAATATCGAACATCGGTTTTCAATTGCGTCCCTAATAGAGCTCGGCGTCTGTTCTGGATCTCAGACTTGTCAATATGCCAGACCTTTCTTCAGCCCTGAGTAATTATCCGGGCTTGGGCAGCTAAAATCCTTGACATAAAGAAAGGGCAACACCGCAGTCCTCAGTTTCAAAGTTAGAGTTTCCTCATTCCGTAACGCCGTGCCCATTCCTCAGCCAGCCCAGAGACCCTGGTAAGACCTCATCTTCCCAGCCCAAATTCAAACCGCCTTGGTTTCATTTTGGACCGTTGCATGGGTACCTTTAAGCGCCCAAGACAAAATGAACGCCACTAGACTTTGGATTGTGGCTTCTCGATTCGGCCTGATAAACATCCCTGGTATTCACAGCGCGTACTGATTGGGCATCCCATTTACTGCAGTTTTTAATTACGTTGGCGCGCATCGAAAACGCGCCCCAAAACAATCAATAACTGCTGTAAAGGCATTAGATTTTATCATGGCTTTAAAAGGAGTGGATGAATACCCGAGAGAGTACACCTACCCATCGTACTTCGCCAGCCCGGGAATTTGGCAGGGCTCCAGGGCCTCTGTGCTGCTACGCTACCACTCAATTGAAGACCTCCAAACATCAGGACCACGCATCTCGATCCGAACTATCTCAGAACTTCGCACTCAGTCGAGCACAAGAGACAACTTCTGCCTCGTATGTCGCAAGCCCAAGCCCGATCTTCGTTTAGCCGCAAGCAAGCGTCCAAGACTCCGGTCGCGGAGACTGGAAAACTGGATGCACGTCAATTGAGGATGCTGCTGCACGCCATCCGAGCTCCAGAGTAAGCCCAACAGAATCTTTGTCTAGATCATTGAAGGAATGACTGTCGCACTACTGTCGATAGAGACGCAGCCCTTGTAGAGACGCTAAACGCGCTCTGTAGTTCGTGTGCAGGGGGTTCGAGGTCCTCCCAAGTCCTGCGAACGCGCGGTGACCAGTGGATGAAAGAAGTGTATTGGACGTAGAACGAGAGCGAATGAACGTAGACGGTGACGACGAGAGAGGGAACGGAACGACGAGGAGAGCGACGGGGACGACGAGACGGGGACGACGACGTGGTGGTACGATGGTTCTGTATGAAAAAGAAACCTACGGAATCGTCCGAGACCGAACTGTGGGTGACCCGGACCACGGAACCCTATCACCGAGGCTAGAACGACCTCGTAAGGGATAGCGGAAAATATATCGATTCCCGCTCAGACGCGTTGGGATCTCCACACCCTTCTTGAAGGTGAGAATCAGGGTGCTTTCGCTAGCTGTAATCGGAGACATGCTGAATCGTAGATCCACGACTTCAACCAGCTCTCGCAAGGCGCTTCGGAGGGTTACCAGAGAATGTTCCAAGTAGAAAAAAGCCTCCCAGTTTCGGATAAAGTCTGTTTCGTCTTTTGGGAGGTCGGGGCGTCCGGGTGGGCAGTGAAGGACATGGCGAACGAGATTCGCTTTTGGATGGACGCCTTGGGAGGTACGCAGCCTAATCGCACTCAGTTTCTTCGCAGTCACTGAGTGTCATTGGACCAGAAGGTAATCGCAAGCCCAGATCCTCGCTGCAACGACAGTGGGAGACCGGATCTACGCGAAGGAACGGGTCGCTGCGCGCTAGAGTCGGAGGCGTCGCCCAAGTCTTTCCAAACGCTAACGGCTTCGGCGTTGACACCATGAACATCACAGTATACAACCACATCTGACCTTCGTCGCGTTAGACTATTTCTTCTGTAGATTGTAAGAGGGCATACCAGAAAATAGTTTCACTACTGTATCCCTTGTCGAGGACAACGTTGGGACAGCGAAGCCGCCGTTTACTTGCCTGATCTAAAGCTTTCAGGGTGGATCGCAACGCGTTACCACGCAGGACTCGGAGTACCATTCCGCTCGCTTACGCCGCCGAGTTCCAGAATGTAGTGGCTTGCTCCTTTTTTCAACGGGGCCTAACGGCAAGTTACTTGAATTGTAGGATTGTAGCCTGGGTTAAGCGCTCGCAGAGCTCAGCAGACGCGCCTAGTCTCTGAGGGAGGTGACATCGCGACCCTTGGGGACGAATGTTTCAAGTTCTGTATGGGACACACCGCACGCACGTAGCTCGTGAGTCGCTTTCTCGTCCAAGTTGCGATCATATCTGGGTCCTTCTCCTCCGTCAAACGAGTGTTCCTCCTCGATTACTGCACAAGATATAGTGCAGTTTCTGCGTGGTGCGTGTCGATGTCGCGTTGGAATGGTTGCTCGAGGAGGGCGCGAGTGTCCTATTTTTGCGATCAAATGCGCCTGGTTATCTGGGGTGAAAAGTTCAGTGTATGTGTATAATTGTTGCCACAAAGCCGGTAGGTCAAGGCAGACGACCAGGACAGGACACAATGTCGTGAATCTTGGCGCTGTACACTGGCGGAAAAGCGGGTAACGGCCCGCAAAAGTACCAACAAAAACAGCCTGGCACAGCATCAGGCTGAGTCTGAATAACAGGCATCAGCATCAGATGGAGGCCCAAGTTACCCGTTTTGAGAACGGTCACGCTTGGCATAAGTATAAGCGCCCTCTGCGCCCTTTGCAATGAATCACCCCACCCCCCACCTTTACCACCCGCCTCCTCTCAGGAGCGGTGACGCTCAGCGAAGCCTCCAAAGCAGCCTAGTGGGCTCATCTTTCATTTCCCAATGCCGGAGGGACGACCGCAGCCAACCTCCAATCGCGAAAATGCAAGATGTCGCTGTTCGCGCTCGTTTCCAGGCGAACGGCATTCCCTCATCTGTATCTGCCAGTTGCGAACGCGATTGCATACTGTGCACACACCTGGAGTACGTTGCTCATACTTGCTAGGTCTGTCTACACGCTCACGATCTCTCCTCTCTCTCTTTCGTATCCTCCCATGCAGAGA